>VWZX01009228.1:720713-764239 GCA_013399015.1 Galbula dea | reverse complement strand
TCTAAACCTCCCCTGGGGCAACTTGAGGCCATTATTTGTCCTCTCAGTTGTAACCCAGGAGAAGAGACCAACCCCCAAGATGCCTTCTAGGCAAAGTCAACTCTTAAACCATTGGCAGAACATTCTTTGCTATCTGTATGGCACCTTGGTTGGCCCAATCTGCTGCATGTGATCTCTGATGTTCCAGCTACATCTATAGAGATGGAGAAGGGAGCCAAAAGCACAATGAACATTGAAGGTTATCATGCATTTGCTTAACCCAAGGCCAGCCCCAAAATTTGCCAGATCAAAGGTTGGGTAGCCAACTGCTGCCTGCTTTGACTAAACAACATTCAAAGTCTAAGTTTGCTCAATCATCTTTTGAGTGCCTGAAACAAATATCAATAAACTGGAGCTCTTTGCACCTATGTGCTTAAATGGTATCAATGTCACAGGGGAAAAAAGTCTTTCAAATGGCCAGTTATGGTAGGTTTAACTGAAGGGCTTTGGAAATAAGTAACTGACACAGACTTTACAGAGATTTTGTTACCAATGGCAGAGAAATATCTTGCCTAATGTAGTTAAGTTAATTACATGAATAGGAATTGAGATACTCAGGCACTTCTAGTAGTGATGACTGAAAACAGGAAAGGAATGCTTCAGTTCTTTCCCTACTACCAGGCTTAAATGAAAGGCAGCCTGCCTGAACATCCTTTAATGACATTTTCTGTCAAGGTAATTACATGTTACCTAGTAATTAAATATCCAAAATACTCACAGAAAACAGATTTTCCTGGAAGATGTGTTTTCATTAGCTCATGTTTGTGTGTTGTATTTATTTTGCTCCATGTGGTGGCATTTTGAAATTTGCCTCACCTTTCTAAACATCTCAGATATTTCCTTTCAACTTATTAATGCTGTAATGTGGAAATAAGAATGTGGCAAGCACATCTGTAGCTCAGGCAAAACATTGTAATAAAGGAATAATATTCTGTAGATAAAGAATAATTGCAGTACTGTATCACTGACATGCTGGTGACTAGTAGCTGTTCTTAATTTTCTCTTTCTCTCTCCATCACTCACCCACTTATCATCCTTGCAATACCTCCTCTTTACAAGTCTTCCTTCCTCCACTTTGGCTGTTTGTGAAGACAAATCTAAGATCTGGATGATATTTACATATAAAATTGGTGGAAAACTCTTCTCCTGTTTTGCAACTGAGAATGTCAGACCAAAGGCCTTCCCTGTGCTCTTCACTTTGCAGTCTCTTGTTATGAGTTCACTACCAGAGATATGACTGTGATTTGGCACATCCTTGGCTCATGTAATTTGCATCCAAGAGCCACAGAGCCATCTCCTTCCCTGCTTTCATATCTGCTGCTAGGGATATTAGAGAAGAGTGACACATTCCTTGCTGTGACAAATGCTTTCCAGGCAGGTTTAGTTGAATCACTAAATGCTAGACCCATAGCCAACCTACTTCATTTTAACTTTGAATATAAAATGAAGTCAGGGTCCCTAGAAAGGCCTTTGATAATCAGATAGGCACTATTTGCCTAAAAGGGTGGAAAAAGTGTATCTGATTTTCTTGAGGTAGAAAAAGGAGCAGAGCCTTGCTCTTCATTAGGTTAATACATTAAAGGATAGACCTCATCTTATTTTTTTTAACCAAGGTGGGCATACATCTCAAGTTAAGGGTGTTGTTTTGAAGACCTGGGTCCTATCTGCATGCTTTAGGGATGCCCTCAGCAGGTTGGTTTGAACTGCTCACTAGAAGTGAGGAAATACCTTATTTGAGGATCTTAACAGCACTTAGAAGGAGGTAGAAGCTCATCTCTTCAGGCCTTTCAAGGCACTCAAGGCTCTTCTTTATATAGTGCTTTTATCTAAGGACTTCAAAGCACTTAGAATAAAATAATTTCCTCATTTCTCTGAGAAGCCATAGAGATGTAATATTTACAGAGAGCACTTTACCTGTCTTCACACAGCCATGAGGCACTCTCACTCCTAGCCCCACCTTCCTGGTGTACTCCAGGTTGTACTAATCTTACTGTGTAAGATCTCAGAATGTATTCCTGGGAGAATGGCATGAAGCTGTGCCAGGGGAAGTTCAGGTTAGATATTAGGAGAAGGTTCTTCATCCAGAGGGTGTTGGAGCATTGGAACAGGCTCCCCAGGGATGCAGTCATGGCACCAACTCTCCTGGAATTCCAGAAGCATTTGCCCAATGCTCTTAGACACATTGGGGTGACTTTGGGGTTATCCTGTGCAGAGACAGGAGTTGAACTTGATGATGCTGGTGGCTCCCTTCCTACTCAGGGTACTGTAGGGTTCCATGTTCAGGATTGCCAGCTCAAATACCTCAACTCTGAGGAACTGTTAAAATTAGCTAAGATAATGCTTAAGTTAGGCACAGCCAAATCCTTTGGAATCCCAAGATTTCTCTTCTCCATGTGTTTTCTAAAGAGAAAACAGAGATATTTTTCTCTGCAGGTTTAGTACTGCTTATTTTAAGAGTTCTCTTTGAGAAAATAGGAGGAAATCATTGCCTTCCTATATAGGAGCAGTTAGTCTAAACAATCATGGTTTCCAAATCTGAAACACAAGCTAGACATGTATTTCTGACTAGCCAGAGATGAAGAGGTGGTGTTGAGTAGTGCTGGAATGAGAAATGGCTGAGATGGATGAAAGAACCAAAAACCTGTATTAGAAGAAGGATGCCTTAGCAAGGTGACCTTTGAGAATGTTACAGAGAGAGTAGACTGAAGAGGTCTGAAAGCAGAGAAAGGTTCTCTGGTTGCCTGAGTTTTTATGTATTCAAAACAAAACAAACAAAGAAAAGCCAATTAACAACAAAATTTGCAAATAAATAGGAAAAATAGGATTAGGTGCATTATTGTCAATGGGCAACAGTGCAACAAAGGGACCTGGCTGTAGCTGATCTCTTATCATTGCTCAAATTAACCAAGTCTGAATTAATAGGACAGCAGTCTAGCAGGTGAACAGAAAATTGATCAGAAACATTCAGATTAATGAGTGGTAGAAATGATTTGGTTTTGCCAACATGATCATAGTCATGACCTTTGCCAGAAGCAAGCCTGCCCAAGAAGCTGTAGGGTCCCATATTCATGGCTTCCTGGTGCAAGCAGACCCCAAGAACCCAGCATCTTCCAGTTCCTTAGAGTTGCTCATTATAATGATCCACAGTTTTAATCTACTATTGAGAAGCTTGAGCCCACAGAAACCCTGGGAATAGCTCTCTAAAGGTCTCTCTAAATGTGGCTGAACTCTCAAGGAAGCCAGTTTTGGCAAACCAAACTCTAGAGCCAGTGTTTGCTGACTCCCCACTTCACCTGCTGCAGAACTGCTGAGCAGCCCTGGCTCCAGTCCATCCATGCTCAGCTCCTGCAGGTAGTGCTGACTCCAAAAGCCAAGACTGAGGCAGAAGCTGAGGAGCAAACCCCTTCTAGGGTTTTCTTTTGAAACATCTACTTTTCATACCTAGGAGAATACTCTTGATAGACCTTTATTGATAATTCTAGAATTCTTTGAATAAGGTTTTTATTTAGCTTCTGGTCACTCTGGTTCATGGTGAAATTTGTCTTCAAGATCTGATCACAGCTTGAAAAATGAGATAAGAGCAGAGACCACAGAGCAGAGCTTGAAGGATTTTAAGGAGCTTGTAATAGCCAAGCTGAGACAAACAAGTAGTGAGCCTAGAGAAATATACTTGCTTTCAGTAATGTAATTCTAGTTACAACATGGAAGCAAAACCAGTTTCTACCAAGGCCAGCATTCATGGGGAGGCAACTGCAGAATTTTTGGCTGTCCTGCTTCTCTACCCCACCATGCTCTCCTTGGCACTGAAGACTGGACCATGGCACTGTCCCACTGGGACTGGCCTTCAGGGAACACATTTTGGTCCCTGGAAGAACTTCTGCCCTGGTCTAGGGTGCAATGGTCAGAGTGCTCTTGCCTGCTCCTGCCACCCAATTGCTTTTCCTTAATTAAGGTCATTTCTGTACCTTCTCTTGCACACACATCTGGACAGAGATGGTTTGGGATTGTCTGTAGCACAAAACCAGCATCTGGAAGAGATGTCATGTAGGGGTGTGGGAGAAGATGGAGCCAATGTCTCCAGCAGCTGTGTCCAGGTGACCATTTGCTGGAATTACAGGGTTTTCACAGCGTCCATGGTGGGAGATAGGTTTGGTTTAGCTGGTCTCACAGGTTCATTCTCTTCCCTCCTTCTTACCTAGAATCTTCTGGGGTTTGGTCTCAGGTGGCCTTGATTTTTCACCTTCTTTGCAGGTTTATAGCTACATATTTGTGGAAAACTAGGATAAGAAAATAGTGCAAGAAGGATCCACAGGCGCATACAGAGACAGGGCAGTGAGAGCTCTGAAGCTCATGGCCAGAAGGTGGTTTTGAGCTGAGGCTGAAGGCATTGGCCTCCTGGCATAGAGGAGACCTGAGTGGCTGCAGAAGAGTGTCTTGACAGACCTAAGTCCTACCTTCTACATCTTCATGTGTATTAGGGATGATAGTGTGAGGAGATTTGCAAGACATCCAGAAGAAAAGAAGTGAAATGTGGTTTGTTAGTTATAGAATCATAGATTCATATGATTTTGTGATTCTATGAAATACAGTAGAAATGAAGTGAAATGGTGTTTGTTAGCTATAATGTTTTATTACTCTTCATTGGACCTGTTTCAATGTCTAGGACATGAAAGAATGAATAAGATAAAGTTAATCAAAGAGTGGCCTGCTCCTGGTGACTGTCACCCATTCTGGATTGTCCTGATCAAAAATGACTGAAGGTGTAAATGTAGGAGACAGACATATGATAGCAAATAAGATAGTTAACTTCATTTTATCTTGTCCTGCCATACAAACTAAACTAAAGGAAACCATTTGGGGTTAAAAAATGAAAAGAAAATGCTGCATTTATATCAAGGAATGTCTATACCTGACTGATGGAGGCAGAGAAAACACCAGTTTGGAAAGGTTCTTAGAGGATGACAGATTTCAATATCAGAGGAGAAGGGACATTGGGAAAACCAGCAGTGCTTGCTGCTTGAGGAAGGTGAAACACATCCTGGGATTTTCCCTTTCCTTTGGAAAGAAGCAGACCATTGTCAGGAACTGAATACTACACTAGCTCCACCAGTGGATCTGCTCTGCAGCTCCTTTGTTATTTTTTAATAACAAACCAATTCCATTCCTCTATTGAAGTGTCACAGCAAAAAGAAACTTGAAGCACACATTTAAATATTATTAGCTTGTTAGTGGTGGATTTGGGGGAGTCTGATTTTTTTTCTTTCCTTCAGCTCCCATCCTATTTTATATTTTTAATTTATTTTTTTTTTCCCTTTACATTTCTCCAGGGCATGTCATATATAGTGAAAAATCTCAATGGAGGCCCACAGGTATCACTGCTGTTTAGTCAGAATTCAAATTGGGCTCTAATGGGTTTAGATAGAAGAGCAGATGGAGTGAGTTTGTTCACTAGTCGGTGCCCTTGCCTCAGAGTTCACCTCAAGTTGTTTGCAGAAATTCTCCCTTCATGCACATTCTTTATTTATACCACCACTTTTTCCTTGCTTTTCTTCTTTTAGTTTGTTTTTTGGTTTTTTTTTTAGCCTGCTTCCTAGATAATTGCTCCTTAATTGATACTGCCTTTCTACAAGGCTCCACAATAGCTAGCAACAAGCCTGGCTGCTAAAGAGAGGAATTATTAATCTGTGTCTATATTCTGGGGTTCCTTTAAAGATTGGACTGGAAATCAGCAAAGTCATTAGTAGTTTGTTTGCAACTGTGTATTTATGAAAGCTCTATGGAGGATGTGTCAACAGTCAGTATGTAACAGAGCAATTAACACAGTACTTTTGTACTTTTGACTGTTAGCATGGGAGTAAACAGAAGCAGATGTGAAGTGTTTGTGCCGTTAGTATTCACAGACTGTTCTGACATATGCAAATACAACTAATGCTTACAGAGCTTGCAAACCCTTATTGTACCATGACCTTACTTACCAAACCCTGGGCCAGGGCTGCTACATTTGCTGGCTTTCCTAATAATTATTAACAATACAACCTTGTTTTGTTCTTAAAACATTACTGGCTGCAAAGGGAAAGCTGCCCAGAGAGATGCGTTGCTAATGTTATGCATCCGTGGCTGGGCTTAGAGACATGATTTGTTTTATCAGTGCAAAAGGAGGACAAATAGTAAAGAAGAGATGAAAAATGTGCAGAGCAAGAAAGGACAGGAATCACCTCTGAAATCCTGCTTCAGGTCTCATTAGACAAGGCCACTGAAGTTCAGTAGTTAAGACGTGCATCAGATTCTGGGTATTTAGGACAGAGGTGAAAATGAGACCTTTCAGTGCCACAGTCTTAAAATATAGACCTTGGGAAAGCAACCCCAGTCATGCTGTTAAAATGGGATGCTGACACTCAGATTATTTTCTGCCCTGTAAAAATACAAAAAGAAAAAAAATCTCCTACTTGACCTAATAAAATCACCTGCATCCTGACAAAAAAAAAATAGAGAGAAAAAGAAAAGGCTTCTTCTGTTCAGTTAGTTTTCATGTCAACTATATATATCTGATATACCTGGGGTTACTACAGTGATTTTCATCTTCAAATGCTATCTTAAACCTAGCTATGATACACAGGTGAAGGTCAGATGAGATGTTTATTTTCAGGTTTTCTGTTACAGATATATGTTTCCAGAATAGAATGAAAGGACAGAGTTTACAGTGATGGTTGGTATTACTTACCTGGAAATAAAAAACAGTTCATAGAAAATATGAATACTGATAAGCCATTTCTTCAAAGAGATGTGTTTTGCTGTCTGAAGGCAAGAACAATGTGCCCTAAACTGCCTTTTTGTTATCATTTGGTCATAAGTGGTTCAAGAAATTCAAATTCTCTTTTGTCAGTGGTGCCCAGGGACAGGACAAGAGGGAACAGGCACCAACTGGAACACTGGAAGTTCCATCTGCACCTAAGGAGCAACTTCTTTCCTTGGAGGGTGGCAGAGCCCTGGCCCAGGCTGCCCAGAGAGGTGCTGGAGTCTCCATCTCTGGAGACATTCCAAAGCCACCTGGATGTGATCCTGTGCAAGCTGCTGTAGGTGAGCCTGCTGTGGCAGGGGGATTGGACTAGCTGATCTCCAGAGGTCCCTTCCAACCCCTCCCATTCTAGGATTCTGTGACACCTCTGCTGCAATCTGATTCTGATTTCTGCTCTGATTGAATCACTCAGCATCACTGCTATTAAAGTTTGTTACAGTGATGTCTATAAACCAAATACTGCAAAAACCTCTTTCTTTATAACTTCTGGAGTAATGCATGACATTTCTTCCAGACTTCTGTATTTTCATCATTAAATACATTTTCAGAGGCTGATATTTCTCTCTGAGTTCAAGAAACTTCAAACTTTGTTTAATTCTTCTCTTCCAATTGTGTGAATAGAGGAGGAGATTTTTGTTCCTGCCTTTGTTCACTAAGCAAAGTGTCTGGAGCTGCAATCAAAGCCTTCATTAGAGTGCATGTTTCCCTGCAGCATGCAGACAGCCACAAACCAGATGTCTGGAGGCATCTTTGCAAGGATGAAGGTGGAGAGACAGATGAGACCATAGAGTTGTGTACCATGGGGAGAGTGCTACAGAGCTTAGGACTTGCCTAAGAGGTTGCTAGCAGAGAGACACTTTATTACCAGCAAACTTGAGCACATCAGGAACAGAGGTCTTCAAAGTACCTGCCCTTCCCCTAGTTCCTATTATGCTGAGTAAGAGTTTGCCAAGCTCCAGGAAAATCTCCACCACTGAGTATTTTTAGCAGGACTAGATATTCCTGAGGGCTTAGCTGAAGCTCCCCCACAGCTGCCAGACTTGCAAAAGGAACTGGTCCCTCACCAAGCAGTGATGTTAGATGATCCTGTAGCCTCTTCTGATCACAGAGGAGATGATAGGAGAGGAAAACTTGCTTTGTGGAAATTCCTTCAGCTGTTCAGAACCTGTTCCATGCTGTCCTCAAGTTGACTCTGAAAAGCCATTAAAATGCACAAAGGATGTGGAGATAATGAACAACCATAGGCTTCATGGAGGAGTTTTGGGGCAAGCTATATTAAGCCTAGACTTTAGCTGTTAGCCTGACTAATCAGCATGGTCTCTTTGGTCCTTTTGGGACTCAGAGACTTTTCTTTTTCTTTCTCTTTTTTAATTAGGGCATCAACCTGTGTTGTGCAGTGGAGACCCCCCTGCTGCACACCCTCACTGGGGACAAAGGCTTGGTGTTATGGCCTTGGGATAAGAGCATCACCCTTACTCAACTTGTGTGGAGGAGCTCCTGGGCCTGCTGGGTCTGGGCTTCAGGAGGGAGCCCAGAGATCCACCAAAGATCCTTCTCTTGTGTCTGATGGCTACTTAATTGTTCCATGCACAGCACAAGCATTTCTACTGCTGTGAGGATGAAAGGACCCCAGTCATCTTTTTTACCCTGTTCCCACACTTGATAGCTACAAAGGTCAAGAACACCAAATATTCAAAGAGTGCTCTTCCAGGAATGAAATTTCTTTCTCTTAATTCTCAAATCTCCTCAGATTTTAGTTCAGAAGATGTTTGAGTTTTCTTGCTAGTTTACCATTTATGCTCAGCTAACCATTTTCAGGCTGGGGTACTCCACTGTGCTCAACAAACTGACAGTGTCATAGGTGTAAATTAAGGACATTTATGTTTTCTAAGAACAGGCTAATGACAGAAATCTATTTAAATGTATTGCTTATCAAGAAAGGCGAGGCTCAGGACTTCTGAATGTCAAATTAAGTGAATAACATAATACAATCAGAGAGATCAGCTGAGTCTGAAGCAATAACCCAAGAAACAGACCCAACAGAACAGCAAAATAAGCTTCTAGCCAAAGAGTGTGCATGGACTTATCTTACATGCTGCTAACCAGTCATAGGCCAAGAGGAAATGGCTTCAAGTTGCACCAGGAGAGGTTTAGATTGGATATTAAGAAGAATTTCTTCCCCCAGAGGGTTATCAGGCATTGGCCCAGGCTGCCCAGGGAGGTGGTGGAGTCACCATCCCTAGAAGAGTTCAAAAAAAGTTTGGATGTGGTGTTTGGGGTCATGGTTTAGTGGTGAGCATGGGTGAATGGTTGGACTGGATGATCCCAGAGGGCTTTTCCAACCACAATGATTCTGTGATTCTGTGAATTGACAGCTGCAGTGTTTGCACAGAAGGCTGGATTGTTGTTCTCACACCTAGGTATATCAAGATAATAATCCTTCTCAAGAGTGTGGATGTTGGCTTGCTCAAAATTAGGATAAATAAGATCATATAGTGAATAATGATTGTCATATTTCAGAATTATTACAGTTTACACTAAGACATAACAGCATAAATGGGAGCTGTGCATCCTTCCAGCAGAAAACAGAGACATGCACTCTTCCTATACCCTGAAATGACTGTGGAGTTGTAGAGAACAGGCATGAGCATTTTGTGAATGGAGACTTCAGATAATTTCCTTAATCTTTGATAATTTCACATTCCAAGTCAAAGAAAGACTCTCTAGATCTGTAGGAGTATGTGAAGCTAAATGGCATAAATTCAGCCTCATGCCTCAGTGCCTCAGTGCATACCTTAGGTATAAATACTGTACAGCATCACTAAATTAGATCAACTCAATTAATGTGCAATCAATGTGGGTTCAATCTAGCAACTTGCCAAACCTTGGCACTGTGTTACATACATGATTGGTACCATGCTGTCCTAAGAATCATTAGCAAATCATTTACCTAAGTAACATGAATCACTAGCAAGAAAATAAAATAGAGAGACCCTCAGTGGGTTCTTGATGCCTCCTCATTTGGAACTTTAACATTTATCTCCTTGTTTTATGCCTGTATATAGAATTATAGTCCTCCCTGGAGACATTAGATTAGGGATTAGAAAATCAATGTGGTGTGAAACCATTGTTCCAGTACTTGCAATCCACCACTACAGAAAGATAAAAGGGCAACTGGATCCTGACCCACTGTGTGGGACAACAAAGCCCAGGAGAAGGAGCTCTTCAGGAGCTGCTAACTTGCCAGCCTAGGTAAAGTTAGATAAAGAGTGATATTAGTGTTCTCTGAGATATAAATAACTGCTCAGTTCACCAAGCAAAGTAACACTGCACCCTGCAGGACCTGAATCAGTACAAGCCAAAAAAGTACTGGATTCACTGCTGGTTTATTTAGCTTCATTAAGATTCTAGATTTGGTCCAGTACAGTTGCCTTTCCTTAAAACCAATCATTAGAACTGGCAGCATCTGGCAGGATCCCATTCTTACATGGTCTCCTATTCCTATGTACACAAATACATTCATTTTCTGAGCAATAAACATGAATTGTAAATGCAGAGAGTCCTTCTGGACATACTGTGTTTAAGAGATGACTAAAAAGACTGGCTTAAAATAGCTTCTCACCCAGGAAGCAAGAGCAGGCTGAAGTCTTTATTGGGGTAAATAATAGTGTTGTTTTTTAACCCTCCAGATCACACAGCATGCTGCATCTTTTCTATTTAGCTCTGAAAAGGAGCAAATGTGGTAAATTAACTGACAGAAAATCATACTTTTATAGTGTCTGTCCTAAAACACAGAACAAGGAGGTTTGGATAATTCAAGTGGTTTCTATAAACATCTATGTTTATACATATAGCACAATTGTCAACATATGTGTATATATATTATCTAAACCAGTAAATAAACTCTCCAGTTGCTCTGTGAATCTTTATTGGCCTGTACTGAAATATAACAAGCTGATTCAAATAATGTGATTTATTTCTGTTAGTTATGGCTAAAATCATCATGAACTTGAAAGTTAAGACCAGTTAAGAAAGTTAAGAGTATTTTCCAGTAATCTCAACAGCTTCCAGGTATCATCAAGCTCTGCCATACACATGGCAAGAGAAGAAAGCTATGTAATGCATACCCTAAGATCACAACCACTGCAGGTTGTTGGGTTAAGAGTGAGAGACAAAAAGTATGGGGCATGCTGCTTCAATATCAGAATAATTACCTCAGAAAGAGAGTTTGATATTGTTGATAGAGTGAATTTGATGTCATTACTGCAACTCAAACTGTTTTAAAACATTTAAACCATCCATCTGCATATTAAGTTACATAGATGTCATTGTACTTCACCAGAGATGAAGGAGGGCCAGGAGCTGATCTCTTCTCCCTGGTCACCAGCAACAGGACCCAAGGGAATGGCATGAAGCTCTGCCAGGGGAGGTTTGGGTAAGAGATCAGGAAAAGGTACTTCTCCCAGAGGGTGCTGGAACATTGGAACAGGCTCCCCAGGGATGCAGTCATGGCCCCAACTCTCCTGGAATTCCAGAAGCATTTGGCCAATGCTCTTAGCCACATGGGGTGACTTTGGGGCTGTCCTGTGCATAGCCAGGAGTTGGACTGGATGATCCTGGTGGCTCCCTTCCAAAGTAGGACAATCTATGATTCTACTGACCAATACAGAGTGTAGGGAAAGAGATGACAAAGCTATAGGTTAGGATAACACTATATTTGAGAGGAGTTGCAGTGAAAGGCTAAACATCCCATGCATCTCTTGATGAAAATCTTTCTTCAGTAAGAGCACGAAGAGAATGGCACTGGCATGATACCTCTCCTGCAACTACCTGCATGTTTTCCATGCTCTCTGGTCTGGTTTAAATTGAAAGAAAACTCCTGCAAAGGTAACATTTTTTTGTATTATCTGATCTTTGAGCTGCAGGTTCAGATCAGATGTGAAAAACTGACATTCTTTAAGCTTTGACAGCAAGAGGGGAAGCTGAAGTAGGACAGAAGAGCAGCAACGCTCCTGTTGCTAGTGACCAGCCAAAGCCTGGCTACTGCTTGTGATGGTTCTCTGACATGGACTTTTTCTCTTGGAAGAAAATAGTTGTCATGAAAATGAAGAGGTTAGGTGGCTGGGATGAGAAGGAGCTCACCTTGGGCAGTCTTTTTTCTCCTTTGCCTGACCCCAGGCACGTGCTCCCATCCCGTGCCTTACAGTGGAAGAATACCTGGTCCCTTGGCTCATCACAAGGGAAGGACTTTAAAGGCCCAAGTGACAACTAAGGATTGAGCTTCTGAGTGTCCCTTTGGAAATCCTCTCAACATTTTTATTTCACAAAATGCTCATGCATGTGTTTTCTAGGTCTCTACAGTCTGTTTTTCTTCATGGTGACTTCCAAGTCACTCCTTTTGCTAAATCTATTTTCAAATGAAGGAATCATGTTTTGTCTGTGAAGGAAATAATATGATTTTTACTCTATTAACCAAAAATACAGCTGAGTAACCCTGTATGTCTGAGTGTAATAAACCAGAGTTATTTCAGCTTGTTACCACCAGAAAAAAATAAGGTGTTCATTGTGATAAATACCATTTTTTTTTACTCTAAATTCAAACATGCATCTTCAAAACTCCATCTATGTTAGCATTGAATTTTGTAGGCATGTTAGGATCCTGGAACAGATCTGTACTGTATGTTAGGGACCAGTCCAGGGAGGATGAAAGTCATAGATGAATCATAGACAGAGTCATAGCCTATATCTGCAGACTGCAGGAATATAGGATAGTTGTGTATAAAAGTCATCATAAGATTTAGATCCCAAACTACTGAATTCTGTTAAAAAAATATCCTTCATGACCAAGAGGATGCAGGGGTTTGGGTTCCTGCTTTAGAGGTATCATGGATAACCTTTACTTCTGCCAGTCAGGCTCCTTAGGCAGCAAACAGGCAGAGCTTCCCCAGTCAATGAAGAAACTTGAACTCACATCTCCTGCTTTCCAGGAGGACACCTTAAGCACTAGGGTATTTCACTGTGAAACTTCACCTTTTCTCCCAGAATGAGCCAAGTCCAGGAGAGCAGAAAGCAGGACAAAGAAAATAAGCAATAATACATTGTATTGTCCACAGAAAAAACCTTACAGAGCACCCAGTTTCCCCATCCAATAATTTTTTGTCCTATCTTAACTTCCTTTTCATTTTTTTTATTCTCTTCTTTCTATTCTAACAGAATTATTTACTAACTTTAATTATTAACTAGTAATTTTAAAAGGGAAATGGTAAAGAAACATTAGAGATGAAGGACAAAGAGAAAAGAAACCACATTAAAATCCAAGAGTCCCAGAAAAGGTTTGCTCTGAGTTAGGCTATTTTCTCTCCTACAAATCCCATTTCACTGTGGTCTATACATTAAATATGTAGTCTATATATATAATTTTAAGTTACTAATGTACAATAAGAAAATACCATGTTCATGCTCTAATATGGAGTCAGATAATGTCCATACAATGTGCCAGTGAAATATGGCTGAAATATTAAATCACTCTCTACAGATACTTTGGATTTCCTCTTGGTTATCATATTCTTAAATAAGGGAAAAAATAATACTGGGGATTCCTATTCACACATTATTTTACAGCTTTATTGATATTATCTACAGAATGTGTTGAAAATGCATCTGAGCAGTGGTTCACAGTGAAAAATTTGCTTATCCAAAACACTCTGTTCTGAGGTTCCAAGAAAAACAAATATTTGGTAACACATGGAGCTTGTGATACATTTCACCCTCTAAAAGAGAAGACAAACAGCTGCTGAGGAAGATAAAACAAAATGGGAATGAGCAGACAGAAGGACAGCAACATAAAAAGCAGCTAACAAAAACTGGTCTTGCTTTCTGCAAGTCACACACAGGCTGTATAATGGTCAAGATGGGGATAATTTTGTTAAGACCTTCAGCAGACACTCATCATAGTTGATGCATTGCTAAGTTGTATAGAAAATACCAGATGAATGTCAGAAATTCAATCTCCAAAGTAGAAAATGTGTTGATGAAGGATGTATGGGGCCTGAAACTCCCTCCTAATATCCAACCTAAACCTCCCCTGGTGCAACTTGAGGCCATTTCCTCTTGTCCTCTCTCTGGTAACCCAAGAGAAGAGACCAACCTCCACCTTGCTTCAACCCCTGGACAGTAATTTGGGTTTTTTTCACTGCAACAAGTGTTTAAAAAAAATAAAGCAACAGCTTCTTGCCACCTAATAACATTTGAAACCATCCATTTGGAATACAGACAAAGCAGAGGTTTTCAATTTCAACATAGTATTCCTATAGGAAAATATATCTTGGCATTCTAGGTAAGTACTAGGTTATCAACAGCACAATCTAACCACACTTTTCCCAAACCACCATAAATTTGTCATAATTATCCTGAGAATCAGCCCAGTTCAATTCAGAGGGAATTTTGCACAGTCAGATGAGGGATGGATCAAGCCCCGTGTGCTCTGACCTCATCCCACTGCCAACTAGACCTTTGATAGCTGAAAGGTGATCACCAAAATGAGGATTTCAGGCATAGGGCCTTGCCATTCTACATCAAACTTGTGTCAGCCCCAAATCTTTCTGAGGCTGAAGCAATGCAAAAAGAGCACAATAAATGCAAGCTGCTTTTATTCCTGTGCCCCTGCCACATGCATACAGTTGCTTGGCTATGAAACTCCAGCAAGTAATCTGACAACACAAACATGAACCCTTTAAATGTTTTAAAATATCCTGATTACAACAGTATTAAATCTGTGTCCCTTTACTTGGGAACTCTGGTCTTGACAGGGACTAAAATGACTCTAAACCTCATCTCTCTTTCAGACAGAATTTCCTAGCTCCTGCTGTGTGGCATCTACCACTAATCTGACATGCCAGAACAAAGAGGAAACCATTGTAAATGTATTTATTTCCTAAAGCTGCAGAAAATGAGTATTGCAGGGATGCACTATTCAAAGTTTTTTTGTCACCCCTCATCAGTCCTCAGTGGAGAATTTTATCAGGAAATGCAGAAAGAAATAGCAGCATTTCAGAACTTCATCTGGGGGTAATAAAGTGTGGCTCTGTCTGTATGGGGAAGTTACAACAAAATATGTCAGGGGATGAATTTCAAGCCCCCAAAACTGCTGTGCTCTCTGTAGATGCTCTCCAACACTAAGAATTCAAGGGTTTTTTCTTCCCACTTTCACTTAATCCATTTTCACAGTGGACTCCTACAGAGGAATTAGTGTCCAGACAGAACTGATTTTTTAAAGGTATTCTGAGATCTTTTCCAAGGAGACAAGCACTAGCTGTTAATATATTGTAAAATCTGTATTTCCCCATAGTAATAAACCCACCAACTTGAGTACTTTTTTTTTCAGAGGAAATTAGAGTACCTCAAGAGACTAAATCACCCCCATGTGCTGTTTGCAACCCATGTTGTATGGCAGCCTCTCCTACTTAGACATGCTAAAACAGTGCAGGAACAAAGGAGCAACTCTGGCACATGCATATATTTCCCAAATTTACATAAAATTAGAATTTCCAGAATGCATAATGTGCCAGCCAGCTCAAAGTATTGTTAGCCTGACTTGTCTTTGAACCCAGTTGGTAGAGTATGGATGAGCTATGAAAAAGGCTGTTACTTTCCCTCTAGTCCATGCAGTGTTGCAGGAAATGTCACTAAAATGGTCCAAAAAATATATATATATGCCAGCCTGCTCATATAAAGAGGAGAAAGCAAGGCATGTTCTGGGTTTTTTTCCCTTCAGAATGGACTTTTTTTTATCAAGTGTTTGGCCTGGAATATGTGAAATGTAAGCAGGCACTCACAGACCTGAAGCAGGTAGCTGGGTTACCTGTTTCAATGACCAGAAAGCCTTAACATGTTGTCTGTCTGGATGGAGATCAACCAGTAAGTCATAGTGGTTCTTCTAGTTGGGTTATTTCAGCTCCAAATAGTATCACAAAATCCTTAAGGTTGAAAGAAACCTCTGAGATCAGTAAGTCCAACCATCAACCTAGCATCACCATGCCACTAAACCATGGCCCTAAGGACCACATCTATACATTTTTTGGACACCTCCAGGAGTCTCACTTAGAATTTTAGATGCATTTTCAATATTTAGAAATTTAATCCACAGTATGAATTGCTGCAGGCCTACCCTAATGAGTATTACTGCCATGAGACATCTTCATTGCTGTTATCTTTTAAGATAGCTATGTGAAAGGAGGGAGTACAGGGAGAAAACATCTCCCTCCATCAGGAATAGAGCAAGAGAACCCAAACTAGATGCTCCCTGCTGAGGGTATAATGTCAGATTCACACTGAAAGCTTTCTCTCTATTTCCAATTTAAACCAGATTATTAAAGCACTGTAGATTTTGTTAGGGCTCACACTGAGGGAAAACCAATATTAATGGAGTGAAAATTGTTTGAAAATCATAGAATCATAGAATGGCCAGAGTGGGAAGGGACCTTAAAGATCATCTAGTGCCAACCAACCTGCCTGCCAGGGACACCTCCCACTAGAGCAGCTTGCCCACAGCCCCAGCCAGCCTGGCCTTAAAAGCTTCCAGGGATGAGGCTTCCACCACCTCTCTGGGCAACCTGTTCCAGTGTCTCCCCACCCTAACAGTGAAGAACTTCCTCCTAATCTCCAATCTAAATCTCCCCTCCTCTAGTTTGCATGCATTCCCCCTAGTCCTATCACTACCTGACCTCCTAAAAAGTCCCTGACTAGCTTGCTTGAGAAAAAGAACTCATACAGTCAAGGAAACTGAAGTTCTGGGGAATTTGCTGTTTCCTCCCCACCCCTTTTTTTTTCTTTTTATTAGTCTCAGCCTAATTGGGGACAAAAATTGTTCTAAAGATGCACTGTGAATAAATAGGGTATGTAATGAGCAACCATTATACATGATTTCCTCACCCATGTGGAAACCCCCATAACTCCCTAATGAAATCACCACTTGTGAGTCTTTCCTTGCAACTAGGTTAATCATATTTTATTGTGAATTTTATGTCCCCTCTATTCATGTCTATTACTGTTTCATCTGTACCTACTGTACTTATATTTTATGGTCCTGTTTCTTATTTTCTTACCTTATGACCTCAAATATTCTGAAGGCATTTTGGATACATAAAATATATCATGACAAAGCTTCTATTAGTTTAATTAAGACAAAGATCCTTGAAGATTACTGACAAAAATAATGATTTGTGGGGGTTTTTTTACCTTTACTTCCAAGTGCTTCAACCAACTAAGGTGAAGAAGCTTATCAAATAGAAGGAAAAAAAATCTACTACTCTTTCCTTATCTAAAATCCTCTAGGAATTTAATGCAGCTTATTTGGTGTTTCCCAAAATGTGTCCCTCTCTGACATGGCAACTCTGCTGCAATAATCCCCTTTACACTGGTAAACTGGTTTCAGACACAGGGTTTTCTGTAGCATTCAATTCTATTTTAGTTGTTGGTCCTCAGTTCTTCAGTAGTTACTAGTTCCAGTGAGGAAGGAATTCAGTAAGGGATATTTTGGGGTATTTTGATTCAGTTTAACACAGCACAGTTTTCATGCAAAAGCACCAGAGAATGTAGCATTACACCAGAAACTTTAGGTGAAGATATCAGGAAGGAACTCTGACTTACCCACTTGAAGTGATTTGACAGTGTCTTTTGACTCACTGCTCTTTCACAGGCAGAAAATAAATCTGAATACAAACACAGCACATGAACCTGTACTTCTCCTTATCTTGGGAACACTGATAGACCTTTTTCCACCATATCTGAATTTGTTTTACACACTGCCATGTTAGGTTTCCCATCCAGAGAGCAATACAGGGCTAAACTAAACATCTGACTTGATAAGAACTGGAATTACCTCCAAAGACACACCCCAGGAGTTGGATTTGTAATTTAAAGTAGATATTTGAGGTATGTAGGTGCCTGAAACCTGTGTTACAGAATCCAAGGCTACTTAAACATGCCAGGAGCAAGGTACAAATGTATCTTTAGAGGCTTTGTAAGTTCTAACATTGCTTGTCTGAGTGGCTACAACGAGGAGCACTTAACTGCAGTTTCTACAGGCAGCAGGAGGTAAATAAAGGCAAATCTCCAGCAGCCAACACTGGATGATAGCAAACGTTTTGCACCTCGAATTCTGGGTTCAGTTTTGGGTTCCTCATGACAAGAAAGACATTGAGGCATTGGAGAGTGTCCAGAGAAGGGCAAGGAGGCTGGAGAAGGGTCTGGAGAGTAAGTCTTCTGAGGAGCAGCTGAGGGAACTGGGGTTGGTTAGTCTGGAGAAGTGGAGGCTCAGGGGAGACCTTAGCTCTCTCTACAACCACCTGAAAGGAGGTGGTAATGGGGTGGAGGTTGGTCTCTTCTCCTGGGTGATAGGACAAGAGGAAATGTCTTCAAGTTGCATTGGGGAGGTTTAGATTAGATATTAGGAGTAATTTCTTCCCAGCAAGAGTTGTTAGGCGTTGGCCCAGGCTGCCCAGGGCAGTGGTGGAGTCACCATCCCTGGAGGGGTTCAGCAAACATCTAGATGTGGTCCTTAGGGCCATGGTTTAGTGGCATGGTGGTGCTAGGTTGATGGCTGGATTTGATGATCTTAGAGGTTTCCTTCAACCTTCATGATTCTGTGATTCTGTGTGATTTGAAAGGTCACAGAAACTCACCTTCCTGAAGAGGAAGCACCTACATCTACCTAAGTGAAGACCAAGAGAGGCATTAAACTCTATCCTGCTTCACAGAAAGGACACCTAAAACTACTTACCATGAGGCTAATAGCCTATGTGGTCATACTTGAAGTCTTTTGGATCCACCAGGACATACAAGATAAGAGAGAACTTAACAAACCATGTTTTTGATGAATTTTATTTCAGATACTTGCATCCATGATGATATGATTTGGGCTATGATTGTCCATGCCCCAGATGCAGACAACATCTTAGGTCCAGTAGATGTGGGAGAACTTCCTTTCCCAGCACTGGTTTGTGGGTTTGGGAAGATTTTGACTCCTTTCTGTATGGCTTGGAGATGGACTGTACAAATCCAGCTGGCTCCATGGAGAACAAACTCAGGCAAACCTGCAAGGAACTTTCAGAGCTGGGAACTTCACAGCAAGACCCAACCTATCCTCCTGGAATCAAGCTGCCTCATCCCACATTTATTTGCTCTGAGCACATAGGACCTGAACTGATTCCATGTTGTTCCACTAACTTCTCTCAGGCTTCACAGGACTTCCTACTTATGCTGCAAGAACACTTTTAACTTGGGTTCAGTACTATTAGGCTACAGGAACCATCTCAGGACCAGCAGTTTGCATGTCCTGGCCAGTGTTCTCAACTGCACAATGACAGCACAGATCTCCTTCCAAGCTCTGTGGGAACCAGAGAAGGTCCAGAAATAGGAACAAAACCAGTAAGCCCAGTTGGACCCAACTGCCTTCTTGGACAGAGAGCAGAGTGCATGTTGCCTGTTCATCTCTTTAATTTGAATTTTAATACAACCTCAAGCATTGGCTGCCCATTATTTCTGCTATGGAAAGCTGTTACTTCTCCAGTGTGCTCTTGTGTTGAATTACTGCTACTGTGCTTTGAAAAGGCTGGCAGATGACTGAACTTTCCTGTAATGGACTCAAGGGGAGAAGGATTCAAATGCAGAAATAGATTCTGACTTGCCAAGGTGACTGCGGAGAACCGGTGCCGGAAGTATTGGCCTTGGAGGGAGAGAATTTAGGAGGTTCCACACAATCAAAAGGCCAGTTGAAGCCTGAGATGCAAAGAAATGAGGCTCTGCAGCTGTGATTGACCCTGTAGGTATGTGTGGTTTCCAAAGAAAAAGATGGGCTCTGTGAGTAGGGGGAGAACTGCAGCACTGGACATCAGACACCTCCTCAGCCAGCAGCCACCATCTGCCTGGAGCAAGAGTTCTGGGTGATGGTTACCTTGTGACACTTTGAGACTGCAAAGAGCTGAAAGTAGAAGGAGAATCCATGTCAAAGCAAAGAAATCCTACAATAGCTCTCAGGATGTCAAGAGCATCAAGGTGCCTGAGTTCTGTTCTTCTTAACTACCCACAAGTGACCTTTCCCTGCTATTTCAGTCCCTGTAGGACTTCAGCTCTAAAAACCTCCTGTTTTCTGGCTAAAACCAAAATGCTGGACTCTGTAGTCCTTCCTAGCAATCCAGTCTGGGTGCAAATCTGTTTTTAGCTTGTGGTTTTTTGGGGTTTGTTGTTCGTTTGGGTTCAAGAGCTGGGTGCATGGCATCTATGGCAGCTGTTCTGGTCTCCTGTGTGGGCACCTCCTAGGGTGTAGGTGGGTCACTTCCCTGGTGGAGGCAGTCAGGGTATGGAGACCTATGCCTGATGTTTATGGTTGATTTTTAGACAGGAATGGAGTCATCCTTTTAAACCACCCTGGGTTAAACCAGCTCATTGTTATTACTGCATGCAAACCTTTTTTTACTCTTGCTCTCCAATAAATGTTGGAAGGGTGGCAGTAATATTGACTTGAAAGAAGGAACCATCACCCTGAAAAGCCTGAGGAAGACTGGCCTAGAACACAAAGAGCTTATTAATGCTTTTGAAAAATATACTACCTGAGCTGGAGTCAATAGGCAATGGAGGCAATTAATAAAGAGCAAGACTACCAATATATTTGCATCCTCTTTGTGTACAAAATGTGACTGAGTAGGCAGAAAATCCATCCTGCCATTGTCTTTCTCTCCCTGTGGTTGTGATGGAAAGGAGATGAATGAATTTAAGAGTGGTTTCCTATAGAGTGGGAATCTTGTACAGTAGCCCATTAACATTAGGGAATAGGCTTGGTGCTGCAATGAATTAGCTAGACAAGGAGCTCTATACCTCCTCCTCTATCACTCCTGCAGGGGATGTGACTAGACTCTCACACAAATTCACCAACTTTCCACAGAAATCAAACATAACATTTGGCTTCTCCTCTGAATTCTTTCTCTAGGAAAGCTGGAGTCTGGAAGGTTTTGAAAAGAGGCCTTTTGGGGACAGTAAAATAGTTTTTCATTAAGGCCTTTTATGGATTTCTTTGGCAAGATTTAGCTCAGACTGTTCCATTGCTCTGAATCTCTCACTTTATATTAGCTTGTTGGGGTGCATGCTGACAGCTGATTTTAGAGCAGATTGCTGCTGGAAAGGGAGGTTTCCTTCTCCTCACAGTCCCAGCTGCATGCTTCCCTCCTCTCTTCCTACTGGAGCATCCTTTGGTGTGGTTAGCTGGGTTCAGAGAGCAACTTATTGCTTTTTCTGGCATTCCAAAGTGACAATTTCTGTCACAACTGAGTAGATGGGTGCAAACCAAATCAAGTTTGCCTTATTCATGTTCCAAGGTAGCTGATCAGCTCAGGCACATGTAGTTAGCCTGCTTTCAAGCCAGAGCTGTATTCCAGCACAGATAGATATCTACACATACCTTGAATGGTTCACTCCCAAGCAAGGTTTAAAGTTGTTTTAGGGTAACAAACATTAACTCTAGGGGGTTTGCCAAAATAAACACCAAATCCAAGAGAAGTAGACCTTCCTGATAGCTAGTCTGTACAGTCCTGTTCAAACAGCTGGAGCACCTGCAGCTGAGAGTCCCAGAACTGAAACTTCAGGTGGGAAAGCAGAAATGGATTGCAATGTGCATCCCAAGGTAAAGCATTTGGGTTACAGGTGAGGAAAAGTTGCTCTATGCCTCAGTGTTTCAAAGAGCTTAGAGTCCAATTCCCTCTTTTCAGGAAAAGACTGTTTAAAGAAGATAAAAACTAGAAAGTAAAGAGAAAATATC
The DNA here is from genome assembly GCA_013399015.1 of Galbula dea. Taxonomy (NCBI): domain Eukaryota; kingdom Metazoa; phylum Chordata; class Aves; order Piciformes; family Galbulidae; genus Galbula; species Galbula dea. The sequence continues at coordinate 742,595 of VWZX01009228.1, read as the reverse complement.
CAGATGATAAAGAATGTCCCACAGAGATGTTCTGAGCAGCATTACTGAATTTGGCTTGATGCATTGAGCATCCCCTTCTCTACATTCCAGGATTGTTGCTTTTAAAATGTTGGGAAGCTACACAAATCTTTGGACAAAAAAAACCCAAAACCAAGCAACAACAACAAAACACACACAAAAAAATAAAAGAAAAAGAAATAACAAGAAAACCTAGCAGAGATTGAAACCAGATCCTTGCACAAAAGTAATTAGCAAGGGAACAGGAGTTTTCCCCCTACAAATACTTGCTTAATCTTCCATCAGGTTCTTTTCTGTGTTATTCTCCTGTTCCATAAACTGCATTTTGCATGTTTTGAAGGTGATGAGAAAGAAAAGAAAATCATATTTTAGAATCTGTAGGCAGCAGGATTAATGAGTGGCTTACCCTCAGTTCCTTTCAATGGGCATTTATTGATCCCCACAATAACATAAAGAAGTGAATGATGGAGACTTCACTGACTCACTTTGTCTAGCTCACTTCTCTAGTGTGCTGGTCTAAAAAGGATTGAGGTTAATCTTAGTGAGAGCATGAAAGAAATATATGAGACCTAAGAAACTTGTGTCACTTGACACAGAATCCCAGAATGTGAAGGGTTGGAAGGGACCTCTGGAGATCAGCTAGTCCAACCCCCCTGCCACAGCAGGGGGAACCAGATCAGGCACTTTTAGTTTCTTCTTACATTCTTACTTTTACACTTTGCAACTTCAGGTGCACAGTTGCTAATTTTAAAATGTAGATTCTGAGTAAATACAAATTCAAAGTTGAATAAGATTTGAAATAAATTCAAATTACAATAAATTCAGGCTGGTGAAGGGTCTGGAGAAGAAGTCTTATGAGGAGTGGCTGAGGAAACTGGGATTGTTTAGTCTGGAGAAGAGGAGATTTAGATTGGATATCAGGTACTATATGGTCCTTAGGGCCATGGTTTAGTGGCATGGGGGTGCTAGGTTGATGGTTGGACTTGATGATCTTAGAGGTCTCTTCCAACCTTAATGACTCTGTGATTCACACAAGAAAATTATACTTTACAAGGCCAAAACCAATTCTTTTTTCCACTGACAACTCAACTTGACCTTGTTGGACATTTAAAATTCAGTTGGTGCTCTTTCTGCCAAACCCTGTCCATAAACATCAGCAATAATGATTTGGAAGTCACATATCTGTCCAGTTTGAGCTGTTATTCCTAATTTGACCATGACTATAGCATCTAGGTAGAGTGCTGAGAACCTTGTTAAAGGTTCATACAGTGGCTGGGACTCAGCTCTGTTCTCTGGTTCCATCAGGGCTGCCAGGCTGACAATCATAGAGGCATTGTTTTTCTCACTCTGGTGTGACTCACAGGCACACATCTCACAGTAACAAGCTCATACTTCTGTAAAATAAGCTTCTGAGCACTGCAGGATGCAATTGTGATTTGTGGAATAAAAGTAACTGCAAATTCAAAATGATCATTTAAGCAAACCCTCTGTAAATCTCATTCTCTTGCTGTGGAATTAGTAGCCACTGCAACATTTAAGATCAAACTGTTTTGAAAACACTGATGCACACTTCAATTTATGCTCTTATGTCTCAGTGTGAACTGCAATCATTCAGGAATTTTACCATCATTCCTCACTACATGATCTTATTTATCCTAATTTTGTACAAGTCAACATTCTAACTCTTGGGAAGGATCCTGATGTACCCAGGTGTGAGAACAGCAGTGCACCCTTCCATGCAAACACTGCAGAGGGAAATTCACAGACTCACAGAATCCTTCTGGTTGGCAAAGCCCTCTGAGATCATCCAGTCCAAGCAGCCACCCACTGCTCCCATGCTGACCACTAACCCATGGCTCCAAGCACCACATCCTTGAACTCTTCCAGGGATGGTGACTCCACCACCTCCCTGGGCAGCCTGGGCCAATGCCTGAGAACCCTCTAGGGGAAGAAATTCTTCCTAATATCCAATCTGAATCTCCTCTAGTGCAACCTGAAGCCACCTCCTTTAGTCCTATCACTTATTACTTGAGGGAAGGGACATATCTCCACCTTACCAGCACCTCCTTTCAGGTAGCTGGAGAGAGAGAGGAGATCTCCCCTGAGTTTCTTTTTCTCCAGGCTTTATAACCCCAGTTCCCTCAGCCACTCCTCATGACACTTGTGCTCTAGACCCCTCACCAGATTTGTTGCCATCCTCTGGACACACTCCAGCACCTCAAAGTCTTTGTTGTAGTGAGAGGTCCAAAACTGAAGCCAGGATTCAAGCTGTGGCCTCACCAGTGCCCAGTGCAGGAGGACAATCACCTCCCTACTCCTGCTGGCCACACCAGTGCTGATCCAAGCCAGGATGCTGTTGGCCTTCTTGGCCACCTGGGCACTCTGCTGGCTCACACTCTGGCACAGTCAACCAGCACCCCCAGGTTCTTCTCTGCCAAGCAGCTTTCCATCAACTCTGCCCCAAGCTTGTAGCATTCTTGGGGTTGTTGTGGCTATGCCATGCCTGATTATAGTGTGACTCCATCATGTTTCAGATAACATAGCTAATATTTCCCAAATTAATTCCTGTGCCCATCAAAGATGTCTGGCCCATATTCCATTTCAGCTCAGCACCCAAATTTGCAAGGCACCTTCCCAAATCTGCCAAATGTCATTGCCTCTATCCTGACATTGCACTTGGGAGTTCCCCTATTATCTTTTCCCACTGGCCAGCTTAAAGTCACATCTTGATATGATTGCTTGATGGAAGAGCTTGTGCTGCAGCACATGTAAGCTGCCATGGGGGGTTAAGAAACTAAAGAAATACATTTAGCCAAGTAGATTTTTGTTTCCCATCCTGCTGGTTGTTCCTCTGCTACCTCTTGAGCATCAGCAAGGAAAGAGGTGAGCAGGTCAGATCACACTGAGCCAGAACTACATGTCCTATATGTCCAGAGAGAAGAATTCTGCTACATTCACAGAGTTCTGCTCAGCTCTGAGATGCTGCAAGCTCTTAATGCTGCTAATGCATGTGAAGAGCAAATGAAATGCACTCAGACCTCTCCTGGGTGATACTCTGGGATGGACACTTGAAGATATCAGGGCTTTGGTGAGAGAAACCACAACAACCACTATCACCACCACACCAAGCTGATCTTCACACCCCCTTCTGACCCTCAAGTGACATCTCTATGGACTGCTGCTTTTCCTAGAGCTAGATGCAGACATGTGCAGTGCCATGGGCTCTGTATGATGTGGGCTGCCCAAGAGCTCACAGAACACACTCTCAGACCTTCTGTAGGATCATGGATGTGGAGAAAGGACATCATGGGCTGTAGGGAGGTGGGTCAGGCATGTACCATGACTTTCTACTCAGTGCAGCAACAGCACATGGGTCTTCATATGCTATACCATCATTTTTTCCCCCTTTTATTCTTTGAGAAGTGAGGCTCTGAGAATAACTTTGTTTTGGGGCTGGCTCAGAGTGGTTTGTCTCACACTTAGTGCAGCCTCATTTTGATTGGCAAAAGTTGTGGCCTTATAACAATTAACCTGGTAATAAACTACTAACTTCAAGTGTTTTTCCAATTAAACTAAAATCTAGGATTATTTTAAAAGAAATAAAAATACCTTACAACTCCACTCCCTAATTATAGCTTCCAAGTGCCAAATTCTTTCAGAAGTCATTACAAGTCAGGCAAAGGCTGAGGTGAAAAACAGTTTTCTCATAATTATACACTTGCAAAGTTTTATAATAAAGAAGTATTTCAGCATTTCCATTTGTCTAAAGTGTCTTGTCAACTTCTCCACAGGTTTTTTTTTTTTCCCTCCTTTTTAATTGCACCATCAAACCCAAACACCTGTTGGAAATTAGCATACATCCAAACAAGACAAAAAAGACATGTATTTTTGACAGTGAGAATAATTAGCTGCTGGAAGAGACTATCAGAGAATTCAATATATTCTCATTCATGCTCTTTATAGCAAGAGTGGGGCCATTTTTAAAAGACACCATGTCTCATCCTGGGATCATTCTTTGAAGTTTCATGATCTGTGCTAGGCAGGACACCAGAATAATGATGGTCATTTGCTGCCAGAGATGTCAAAGACCATTTTTGGCTCCTGGGACATTCACATACCACATCCTTGAGCTCTGGCCCCTGTCAGCTGCCATCAGCCTTTAATCTCTCTTTCCTGCAAATGAAAGAGCCAGGGAGTTGGAGAGGGATTTGTCCTCACTTGGGCTGCATCTCTCACACTGCCCTTAGTGCACCTCTCCACCTGCCTTTGAAATCTCTTTCCTTCTTTGAATCAGAATAATGGAGTCATTGCTCTGGAAGTGTTTTACAGAGGGAAAAGTTATCCTGCATCTTTTATTAAGAGATAAGGGCCCTAGTAAGAGGTGTTTTAGCCAACTTGCATTGATTTCACTACCCTAACCCCTTTCAAAACACAGCTGTTCCTTCTTAGACTTCAATATTTGGACCTTGTTGTAGCAAGAGGTGTTCAAACACTGAATGAAATGCTGCCCCAGGCACGAATAGCTTCCCTACCTGCTGCAAAGCAGGCAGCCAAATTCCACTCCCATGCAGACCATTTCTCCCATTTCTCCCCTCAGTATTCCCCACCCTTGCTGTACTTCTACTGCTTGCCACTGATACTTTGAGCAGCTTGGAAGTCTCAGGGTGAAATTCTCAGCAGAATTGGCCAGACTTGCAGTTGTGCCACCACAAAATGAGACATTGAAAGTAGTTATGCTCTTTATTTATTTATCCCAAGGAGGCTGAGCAAAACTAGGTGAGGAATTTGTCTAAAGTTCAGAGATTTGATTGGCATCTGTGGAATACTTTGCTTGGGATGACTTAAAGCCTCTCCACCTACATTCAGTTCCTCAGCAACTTCAGTGTTTCTCAGTCAACATATGAACTACTTCTTCCTTTCCTCCAAGCAGATGTTGGCTAATTGTGCCATTCCTTGAGCCAACCAAAGACCACTTGCCCATCTCAAGAGTTCAGAGTAGATCATTAAAGGAGGCTTCACTGGTCACACTTGGCAGTGTGCTTGACCATTGTTGACCAGCCTCTTGCTGACCCAGACTCTGAGCTGACAAACCTCCACCTGCCTGCAATGGACCATTTAGACATACCTAGAGTCACACCACAGATTCTGCAGGAGCCTTCATGCCAGAAAGGGGAATTACAACAGGATTAATAAACAGGATTAATTAGAGGCAAAAATACTATGAGCACAGCAGGGTAGATATTTGAAGGGGGACTGCAGTTTTTCATGTTGCTGTTAGATTGTCCCTGAAATCTTCAGCATCTGTAGTACTAGAAGAGTTCCTGACCCTTTAGAAGAGAATGCAGGGTCAGGAGTTTGACTTCTGTTTTGCAGTTACTTGTATCTAGACTCTGCCATAGCAGGGCTCTATCAGCTTGACTGCCAGCACCAGCCTCTCTGGCATTTGTCTGCTTTGGGTCATGATTACCACTAAAGTAATGGTAATAAATGAAATAATGCTACAGGGTTTATCTGCAGGTGAGTATCTGCTACATCTTTGCATAAACATGCCTTTGTGCTAAGCAGAAATAAGAAAAGCCACATGCAGTCTCCATAGTCACAGAATTGCCAGAGTTGGAAGGGACCTTAAGGAATGTCTAATTGAAGGGAGTGCTTGTGGAATGTGAACATTTAAAAGGACAGAAGTATTAAAGGACAGGGCACTTGAAGAGGAAGTTCTCTTAATTATAGCTGTGATGCCAGACAGGAGGCAAAATATTGTCAAGAAAGGAGGAGGTAGGTATTGAAGGGGAACTGCAAGGTTTTATTACAAATCTAATTAGAAGTAACATAAAATGTAAATTCTATTCCAAAATACTGTCTCTTCTCACACACTGAGGCTGGATAATGTTAGCCTATGTTCAGGTGCTGGCAGCTTAAAAGAAGAATTGAGTGAAGCTGAGTTCTGTAAAGTCAAAGTCATAGCCCACTGACTCATGATGGCTTCATATTGTAAGGCAGAGTCCAGAGTTTACACCAGGTTATGGTCTCCTGATCATCCTCACCAGGAGACATGACATGTACCTGATGTCCCTTCTTCTTTGTGACCCCAGAGAGGGAAACAAAGGAATGGTGGGGCAGTCCATGTCATTCTGAAATAGCTTTACTGAGGGCTCTGGGCTCCCAGCTGGTGGCCACCTGGGCCAAGCCCTGTAGACTGTGAAGAAAACTTGTCCACAACAGCATGATTACCTTAAATATCCCATAGATCACCAACAAAAAGCCCATGAAAATTGTGGTGCCTAATGCATAGCAAAAAACTGTAGCTTTGTAGCCACCCAAGAGAACCTGGTTTAGCACTGGTTTATTACAAAGACAATTAATGAGATGACAGTTGTCCTGAATCTCCTTTAGAATCAATGTTTATTGAAGGTTTCAGCTCTTGGCTTTTGTAGACTGAAAAGCAAAGTACATGGCAAGTCAAACCTTGTGCAGTATCAGACAACACACTTTTCAGAAATCACAATGTTGGCTTCTCACTTGATATGTCTCCACTAAAAGATGATGTACAGCTACAGGTGTAAGTCTGTCCAGATCAGCTACTCTCAAAGGTCGCAGGCACAGTTGCTAGTGTTGAGTTTCTTCCTCTGCATGTCTGGCAAGGTTTGATAATTCAAGATAATAACAGCTTATTTAAACATTGCTTTATCCCAAATGATATCCTGGAGTGAATAAAACAGTGCATTGCTGTATCTATGTGTAGTGAAGCATGTACCTTAGCATGAGAGTGAAGGCAAAGTGTCCACGCTCCAGGCCACAGGTGGCTTAAGTGATTGACAATGGTCACAAGAGCAGGAGTATGTGACATGTGGCAGCAGAGTCCCAGCAAAACAGGCTGTTAGCACGTCCTCTGGGCACACCAGTCAAAAACTCTGCATTTACAGCAGCCTGCCCACCTCATCTGCAAGGCTAAAAGAGCCATTTGCCCCCAGGAACAAAGCCTTCCTTAACTGGCTTTCTGTTCCTGATGTTTTAATAGGACTAATACACAAGGAGGGGAATCATAGAATGCTTTGGGTTGGAAGAGACCTTTAAAGGTCAACTAGTCCAACCCCCTTGCACTGAGCTGGGACATCTTCAACTAGATCAGGTTGCTTGTGAAAAGGTTTGTCTGGGTTTGTGCCCTTTCCTGGAGTGCAGCATGTCTTAGAGAACAGTGATGTGTTGATCACAAGCTCAACCTGAACTTAGAAGATAATTCTCCTATTTTTGAATCCCTTGCTTACTATGGAACAATGCAGGCAGATGCCTGCTTGCTTGTTTTTCCTCTCTCTTGACCATCTCTCTCTCTCTCTCTTCCTTTCTTCCCTCTATTTTGTAAGTTTGTTAGATAATTCTGCCATAATTCCACAAAAATACTTCTTTAGGTAAAAGGATTAGGCACAAAAATTACACCACAAAACTGTGTAAAAGAGTTCCACTTAGTACTTAGAAGGCTCTTCTATTAGGCAAATAGTTTACTATGGATAAATCAGTAGTTTAATCAATCAGTATTTCTCTTTCACACATAATCTCTTACAAAAGCTGACTTCTGTTCCTCCTGACACAAAATGATGATGAGTACAAGCCAAGTGCCCCTGTTGCTGCTGACTCATTTCCCACAGCTTGCCCTAATTCTGAAGGGTGGTCAAGGCATTGCTCAGTGCATCTGCCTGCCCCAAGCCATTCAACAGCCTGGATCATTCAAGGAGTTAAGAAACCTACCCAAGAGGCCTCCCACTCTTGTCACCTAACAGTCATGGATCTTGGCTCATCCTTTACCTGTAGGAACATGGCTTCTGTGAAGAAATAAGGAGTTTCTGAGGAGCTTCATCAGGACTTTCCCCCAGATAGGTCACTGTTGTTGGATTTAAAGAGTCCAGGCTGCTTCTAAGTGTTGCTGGTTGCCCTGGGAGTAGAAAGCACTCCTCCCTAATAAAGGGGCCTTAATTAGTAAGCTGGAACTTTCACTGTCTATCCCTTGCCAGTTCTTATTTCCTTTTCAGAGATACCAGGGATGAATGGCAGTATGGAGCTGTCTTTTGTCCTCCCCTGAAGAAGGCAGTGCTAGGAGTACAAGCAAATGGCACACTCAGCCCCAGAAGGATCCCCTGATGGAGCAGAGAAGAAACTCCCACATAAATACAACCAGCACAATGAGTCTGTATACCCTCTGCTCTCCCTCATGTCACACATGTGAGACACACTCATGCCCTGTGGTCCCTGGGAATCTGAATGTCCTCCTGCAGCTATGTATGCTAGAAAGAAATTAAAGAAGCTCCTAGATGGACCTGAGCTATACCAGACAACACAGGGGTTGTGGAAGTGTAACCATTTATATATAGTTTTATATTTCTGCACTGATAACCACAGGCTGACAAGTACTCCTGGTTTCTCCTGATGCACATAGCTTCCTGTCCTTGGGGACTGACCTTCATAGGTGGCCATAAGGCCATAAGGTTCATGGCTTTAGCTGGAGGCTGTCCCTCCCTGAAGGGCTATAGCATCCTCAGAAGGAACTTGTGTTTCTGGTCCTCAGAGCTGTGCTCTAATCTTGAATCACTGAGTATTGAGGTCAAGTGTAGAATAGTCCCCACTAGCATTCCACCAAGTGGTAATTGATAAGCTACAAAAAGAAATTAGCAAATACTTTCACTTTTTCCTGCTTTATCTAGCTAATACCATATTTGTGCTATCTGTCCAACCTACTCAGAACTTGTTAAACTTTCCTGTCTCTAGAAAAGGCTCTTCAGAAGCTTTCCAATTAGCCATTCTGTTTATTGTTTCTTCTCCATTCACCCATGACATCTAGTTCTCACCTTTCCACCCACTTGCCTTAGTGCCACCCACACACACATAGACATACACACACACCTCTCCTAGGTACCACCAAGTCATACAGACTTCACTTGTCAAATGACTCAGCTCACCTAGCTCATGCCTGCTCAGAATGAAGAAATTTTGAGTTCCATTCAACCTTCACACCCTCTTCCCTAAATATTGTCCTCACTCAGGCATATGGAGGTTTGGTCAAAAAAATATCCCTTAATACCCCAAAAAAGACCAGAGTTCTGCTCAACTGTGAATCCTCAGCAGCATCAAGAACTCCTAGATCAGCAAAGCATCTTGAATCCCATCATTATCCATGTATTTCTATGGTGTCCTTTGCAGACAGTGCTCTCAGAGGAGCTGCAAGTCTTAGAAAGCTCAGCTGAAGATTCCCAAAAGGACATGGTTGCCTGAAGTGGGACTGTGCTGGGATTTAAGCACCTTTGTAAGTCTAAAAGAGAAATCCATGAATTCCACCTACCTTTAGACATTTCTATGTTTTACCAGTCCAGTCCCTTGGTCCAGCCTATGCAACTGAGCAGAGCAACTCTGAGTGTGCTTCATCAGAAGGGATCTGACCTTAAAGCACTGTTACAAGATCAAGGTCTTCAGAAAGCACAGTGGCCTCAGCCATTGGAGATCTTAACCCTTTTTGCTATGATGTCTTCTTGACTACAACCATGCTTCAGTCCTGGTTCATGAGGCACTGGTGTAGGCCTGGAAGAGTGACCTTAAAGACTAAGGAGGAAGATGACTTCACTGAGGAGACATGGAGGTCTTTGTGCCAGTTTTGTATTTTATCTAACTAGAATTTGACATAGAATGCACAATAGGGTTTATAGCCAAATATCTGCTCTTGGATGAATGTCCCAATCTATGCCTTAAGAGCTTAAACTTTCCCTTTCTCCAGTCCCAAAACTCTGGGATTGTTTTCTGTGAAGTGTTTTGTTTCTGAGAGCAGCAGCTTAGGTACCTCAGTGCTGAAGAGAGCTGCAGGATATGAACCCTGATCTGATAAAAGCATGTCACTGTGACCCAGCATTAAGTATCTAATCCCCCTGACAGGACAAGGGTAGAAGACCCAAGGCTACCATCAGGGTTTCTATTAACTAACTTTGGCAGCTCCCCATTCATCATCTTGTCTATTTGATTCTCATTCATAGGTTGAATGACTAGAGAGCTCAGGTGTTTTATTCAGGGGTGTAGATAGCATAAGACACCTAAAGTTTAGCACAGTGACTCTGAACATTCCCATATTAACCTTCCTTTATGGGTCTAGTTCACACTCTGTCCTCTTTATTTTCCATTTCTGATATTAAATAGACCTTTAAAGGCTGGAGCATGTTTCTGCAGCCTATCTACACTTGAGCCAAAAGCCACTGATGGAGAAGCAGCAGCAAGTAATCAGCAACACCAAATATTTGGGGGGCATTAATGAATGTAGCTTGTTCTCACTATCTCCTAGCAAGACATCTGGATACAGAACTTCCTCCCACTTCTCCTTCACTTCATGAAAAAGAATTTATTTGTTATATGCACAGTTGAGATAGTAGCCATGGGACCTACCTACCATGGTAGGGGATGTCTATGCCTCATATACCTGTAGAAATGCAAGCAAGCCTTTTTCTACTAGATCATTTTGAATCCCTGTATTATATTAGAGTTGAGCCTTTCATGACCACAGGCCTGCCACCACAGGATTATACCTTTTTTATGCTGTGTAGCCTGAAGAAATAACCAGAAACTACCAGAAATGGAAGTATTAGCTAGAAATATATTCTTGATGCCTAGTAAGCAAAAATCACTGCAAAACCACAACACATCACTTATTCCCTGAAACAAGCAAAAGCTGAATATTTTGCCAATGTTCTGAAGGTGTTGCTTCCATAGTACAAAGAAAAGTAAGAGGATTTCTAAAAGATAGCTTATCAAATGATAAATAATAAAAAAAAGAGAGATAAAATGACTTGCTTTGTTGTTTTAAGTACGTAAGTACTCAAAAGTTGGGGCACCTGTGTTCACAGATCAGGCTAGAGTCCTGTTTTGCAATCGTTAAGGTAAGAGATGCTGACTAAATCTCTTAAATATAGAACATAAAATCCCATTCCAAATCTGAGAAATGCTAATAGTCTTCCACTTGTATGGAGATGAAATATGCTCATTCTAACATTCAAATATTGACTCTAAATTCCAGCTCTGAATAACTGCATGTGTTCAAATGTCAGACCCAGATGTTTAACCTGTCAGACACAGGAATACAGCTCTGTGAAGCTAACTTTCTATAGGAATGGAAGGAACTCAGCTAAATTTGGGCTGATATTTAGCAACTGGTTTAAATATATTATGACACACACTAAAAGCTTGCTAATTTTTAATGAATTATTCTGTATTAATTTCTGTATATTAATTAATCTGTATTAATCCTGTATTGATCCTCTCTCTTTACCCCCTGCCTCGTTTTTGCAGGTCATATTGACTCTCCTGGGCCATTCTCTAGAGACTGATACAATGCTTCCACCCACAGTCCTTATCATTATCATCATAGTCCTAACCATTCATTCCTGACCCCTTTCCTTGCTGTCCAATCAACCAAGCTGAGTCCTTTACAATCAACCAAATCTTTGGGTTGAAATAAATGAGAGCAACCACTTCCAACTTGCACATTGCATACAGAAGACCACCACACAAAGGTTCCCATGGTTCCAGGATATCCTGGCTCCCAGGTGAAAGTGCAAAAGATTCCTTAAATTTCACATTCCTTGGAGTCCCTAAGATTCAACAAAAAATAAAACCAGTCTTTCCCACTTTTGTGGTGCCTGAACTGCTCAGCTCTGCTTGCCATGAAGCCTGTGTCCAAGACATTTATTTTGCTGTCTCAGATGCTTAGGTATTTGGACTAGATCTGATTTAGATTCCTCTAAGAAATAGACATCACATGTCTCTTTTAGGACCAAAGCTCTAGAAGAAGAAGACTTCCCAGGGGTATGAGTTGCAAATGAGAGTCTCTACCCTCAAATGGAAAGCAAAGTAGCTATTATTTTGAGCAGAGAACCACTTTCAGCTTCACTCTGTTGAGAAAGTAGGAACCCACCTATGCAAAGAGGTAATTCCAAGCCCTGGGGATCAGAATTCTCCTGACAACAATAATAGCCCTGTTGTTGAAGTGCATCTTGATGGATAGAATGCCCAGGTTTGGTGAAGTTGAAGATACTCCAACATGGGTTTGAATCCTGTGGTTTAGGGAATAGAGGATTTGCTTAACAGGACAGGAACTTGGGGTTTGGTCCTTGCTCTGAATTTGATGAATGTTGCTATAAAGATGTATAGGGTAAATAAGGTTGAAGAAGACCTCAAGCTGAGAACTGAATCTAGAGGTTCTTCTTTCTGGTATGGTGGTTTTAACTTCTGGACTAAATATGTCTTAAGTACTTGTTCTTTCCCTCCCCAGGAGTCTGATACTTGGCTGCTCAGTGACAGTTTCAGCAGGACAGATGCAGGATGCTTTCTTCACCATTTAGCCCTCTAACTGAGGGCCTTGATCCTGTCAGAATACATTAGACACTACTTGAGAGCTTCCACTCTACTGGGAAGAGAAGCAATACCTGACAACTTTATGCCAGTGAGGCTGAAATTCTGAACTACTTAGCCCAGAGACTTGTCACCCCACAGGGAGTGAACTAACAAAAGAAAGGGAATGTCATGCTTTCTGTTTGAAAATGCCTACAAACATCATGGAAAGCCTAGGTTCTTTCAGCACTTGTGGTCTCCAGGTGAAGAAGGGTTTGTGATCATCATTTTGGACTTACACAGATTCAATTCTGCTTTAATACTAAGCCTAAGCTTTTTATTGGACCTAGTTCCTAATGCCTATTGAATGAATTTCTTTCTCTTAAAGAACATTTTCCTCCTCTATCCCTTTGAAGATCTGGACACAACTGTCCATGACACTCCTTAATGTCTCTAGCCTATCACTATGATTCATTCCTGGGTTGCTGTCAAAAGTTGTCAAGGTATCCAGCTGTCATCACACATACCAGCAGCAGGTGACCCACACACTTCTTCACCCTACTGAATGCACTGCTTTCACAGTGCTCCAAAGCTCTGCCCCTCTGGAGAACAGGAATGCCAAGGTGCCTCCTGTAACAACGTCTCCTGACATCCTGAAACATGTGGATACATTTTAAATGGACTTTAAAGGACTTATTTCAGAGCTTAGCTAACAACTAAATACCTTCACCATTAGGTACCTTCAGCCACATACCACAGCCAAGCCTTTCACAGCAGATGTGGTATTTCACAGTGGCAGGAAGAAGAAGGAAACAAACACAACTTGGAAGCAGCTCCTTTTCCTTCTTAAACTCTAGGGCTTCAGTAATATTTTGTAGCCTTGCTGTTCCTTTGAACACACTCCCTGGGATGCCATTTGTGACCATCATTTGGAAAGTGGCAACACAATCTGTCCATCCTTTGCTTTCAGGACAAACTTTGGGCATGATGCTATGTGGGAGAACAGTGATGTTGGAGACACCAGCATGCTTGTCCCATGAGACTCCTGCTGTGTGGAATCAATCTGGGCTCTCCTTAGGACACAGACTAGGCTCTTCTGCCTCACCAAACCCACATAAAGCAGCCTCACTGAACATCAGGGCTATTTTTTGGTGTTCTCTCTTGGTGTTTGATTAGCTCTAGCTAACCAGCCCCAGAAAGAAGCAGTAAACCTAATTCAGACAAGGCTCAACACAACCAGAGCACTCTTTTGTAAAATTTATTTAGTACTTTGTAGATATGCTCAAGCAACACTGATGAAAGAATGTCATTCAAAGCCTTTGTCTGGAATAACAACTAAGTCAGTGAAATTCTCAGTCATGTTACACAGTTCTCATTTACAAAATCCCAACATATTTGTGCACAGGGGTGGATGGGAAGAGGGTTGTGGCTGGGGCCTTCAATTCCTTCTAGGTGAAAACAGTACATCTTGGCTGCTATGCAGTTACATCCTGAAAGTTACCTGATGCTAATGAAATCAAAGCCTTATGTGTTTCCTACAGGGGTACCACTGGAGCTCTAAGTAAAAATAATGAAATAAAAATGTGGACAAAAAATATTAACCTGTCAACAGATGTCAGATTTCTTAGAGCACTGGCTAGTTACACTAGCAGATTATCAACTGCAATGTCAGTACCAAAATACTGAGTTAGTTTTTAGATCATTCCTTGTGTTCTGTACTACATAAAATTAGGACAACTCCCAGGAAAAAAAACAAAACAAAACATGAAGCTTTACTGCAAAAGAAATTAAGGCAAGGAAATGGTGGTCTAAAGTACTTAAGAGATATGAAGCATTGCTCCTTCCTATCCTGCTAAGGAGAAACAGCTGTACTTCATTTTAACTTGATGTGCTTCAGAACTCCTATTCATATAGGTATTCAATGATCCAAACATAATGGTCCTACATAGAATAATTACTTGTATGAAGGCTCAACTTCATATGTAATCTTTTCAAAAGGTGTTTCAGTGGAAACTTTGCTTTGGTTCTAGCAATGAATTAGCTCTTTAACAGTGAAAATGCTTTGGAGGGGTTGGAGACTATTGACCATGGATCTTGAGCACAGTTGACAAGCAAACAATGTTATTCCTTTTTGACAGACTCCTTGTTTCCTCCTCCTTTGCAGTATAGCCAGGACAAGGAGAACAGGTAGAGTGCCAGACAAACCATCAGATCATAGTGGTAGAGTGTGGCAGCAAATAGAAGAAAGAAGAAGAAATAAAAGATTTTGCAAGCAATATGTTTTAAACCTAGAGGCTCACCAGGTAACTTAAGTGCTTCTCTCTTCTGGTTAGAAGTATCTGCAGAATCAGAAATGTGCTGGCTTTCCTTCTGGGAGTCATCAAGCCAGTTTAGTGTTTTCTCTTCAGTTATTAAATGACCAGATTGAGAGCCTGTCCCTCCAACTTCTTCAGTAGGCTTGCTAATTAAAACCTCTGGCCTCGATGACTTCTCTTGTTTGAGCTCTGCTTGATGGAAGCATTGACCTACATTCCTTCCTCTTCCTGCTCCAGAAATTGCCATGTCTGAAGTGGAAGGAGCTTCCTTTTTTTCTGGAGAGAGGTTTTTATTAAGACAGGTCATTTCATTCGGCAGACTGAAATCGTACCCTGACTCAGCAGCAACCTTGTCAATGACTTTGAAGTCATAGTGTCTATACAGATGCTCCATACCTCCTTCTGTGCTGGACCCTTCAGAAGATACCACCAAAGAGGTTTTATAATGGTAGCTGGGCATAGCATTTGTACCAGAAGGTGGCATTTTTGTTTCAGCTTTAGCACGTAAAAAATTTTGTGTACCGACGTGGATTTCTTCCCTACAGAGCTCCCCTGCCTCCTCACTGTATGGATGCTTCTGGGTGCTCAGGGGATGTTTAGATACTTCTGAACATAAACCTTGTCCCAAAACTTCCTTCTCTCCTGCAGCAGAAGCTTCTCCTACAGGTAAAATGTTGCTGATGTCTGGCTGTGCTTTGGCACGTTTCTCTTTGCTATTGCATATAGACATCATTTCTCCTTGCGGTGTTTCATGTACGCTTGCATTATAAATATCTAAACCTGATTCTTTTTCAAATTCAGTGTCATATAATACACCCACTGTGTTGAGTTGACAAAGAGCATAATGTGAACCATCATTTCTCCCTTCATGTGTATCAAACGCTGTTTCCTTTTCCTCTGTGGGCCTGTCACTTAGTGCAGTCTCTTGAGGTAACTTAGCAATTACTGCTTTTTCAGCAGCAGACATTTTTTCTGGAGCCCTTTCTGATGGTGTTTTAATTATATAAGCTCTACCTGCCTCTGTTTCCTCTCTAATACCCTGCTCAGAGACAGAAGACTTGCCACAGCTCTCTGCCTCCTGGCAGGTAAACAGCTCTTTTGTGGAAGCCATACTCCAAGGTCCTGCCTTCCCCCTCGCTCCCCGCCAAACCTCGCTCCCCGTTTCTTGCCACCTCGGCTCCATGAGGTTTGCTTCACTTTCCTTTCCTATCACTCCTCCCTCATTTGTGTTGTCTTTTAACCTCATGAATCCCCTGTGTTCCCAAACACCTCTAGCTTTCCTTTCATCCCCTGGGAGATCTGCCTGAGCAGGACAAGGTGCCTCTTTGTTGTCTTCGGCTGACAGGGGCCTTGTGTTGGACTCTTTGGCAGCGTGTTTTCGGTGTGGCTTGAAAGGCTTGGGGGCTTCCTCCTCTCCGATGAGTGCTAAGTCTGCCACTTCGATGACTTGCTTCTCCTTCCCTGCATCAGCAGCAGAGTTCTTCCCTGACACTTCACCAATTCCTTTTATTGAGGTGGCTTGGCTTTTTGCAGGATCTCTCAAGACACCAGCACGTTCAGAAGCATCACCGTATATATCTCCTCCTAAATGTCCCCGAGCTTTGCTTTCCGTCGTCTTGACTTTCCCTTCATTTTTCTCAGAGCCTGAAAACAATGAATCCAGAGTTTGGTGAGACATTTGTGATGCCCAGTGCTCCAGAGCTGGATTAGCATTGCCATCCAGCATCTCTGAGTTTAATTGTGTGGATTCATCATGCTCTGGAGGAATGGTTTCTGGCCTCGTTTTGCAGGCCCCTTTCGAGGCATCGGCAGCATCCTCACTGATGAATAACCTCTCCATCTTCTTACTTCCCGAGGCACTCTCTGTTTCACCTTTTGAAATCTCTCCTTGCTGGCTTGAGACAGTAGCCATAATATCAACAGCCTCATTCTGCTCTGTCCCAGGAAACTGTTTTGCTGTTAAAAGGCTTTCACTGGTACCGGTACATTCCACAGACCACTCATTGCTCTTTCCTGAGCCAGCAGTGACTTCCTTCCCTGATGGTTGACTGTTATAATCTCTTAGGGAACACTTCTCTTTTAATTCTCCTCCTGTGTCTTGGGAGGAGTTTTCAGATGAGGAAACGATAGGCACAGGGTGCAAGTCACTGCTTCTCTCTACACAGGTTAGCTTTTTCTCCAATATTTCAGTTTCACTTGGAAAATTAACTGGTTCTGTTGTGTATAAATTCCTTTCATCTCTGGAAGAGGTACCTCTAGCTCCTGTGAAGTGCTGATTTAGCTGAAACAATAGAACAGAAGAGAATGATCAAAAAGCACTTTGCAAAAAAAGATGCCAAATGAAGGAGGCAGGATTTTGTTGTGGGAAAGTTTTGTTTTCAGTGACAATGCTTTTATGGAAACATGTTCCAAACCATTTGCAAAATTTGCATTGTGTGTATTCTTTAACATAGGTAATGAGCTTTATGGTGGTTGCTGAAAGGAGCAGGAAATAAAATAGCATTCAGAACCCTCTCTCTTTATTCATGAGTTCAGTAAGCTGCTAGTGCATTTTATACAAATTAAATCTGAAGAGAATATTCCCTTAAAGGGAGGCTCATTCATTCCCTATACATTGGCTTCTAGGTTTGGAGAGAGGGAGGCGTGGGGCAAGGGGGGGAGGACTGGCACTTAAATGAGGGCATTGATACAGTACATCAAAGCCTGGTAATGTACAGTATTGTCCAGTAAAACAAAGACACATTTCAGCCTGACAAATACTGTAAGGATTATCTGTGCTTCATTTCTCTCAGGGACCATTTTACAGGCTTCAAACCAGACTGGTTTTAGACAATCTGGTAAGACACGAGTTGGAAATGAGATTAGCGAAGTAAAAGGCCAGAAACTAATCACTCTCCCTCCTAGCTCCCAAATATCATATTGTATTATTCAGCTCTGCCTGCTTGTCATTGCACTCTCTTCTCACTTGAGCATAGGCACACTGATAGCACTAGCTGATCAATTAGAGGCTAGCTTCTCGGGCACCCCTTTATGCATTTGCACTTGCTGGAGATACCCCCATTACAGTTTCTCTTATTAATATGTTTTCTGCAAAGCCTCTGCAAACTATTAATAGTAAAACGTCACTCAAAGAAAAGTGAGGGAGCTAATGTCTCTGCAAATTCTGTTTTAATGACCCTCTGCCAACCAGTGCTCAAGTGTATTTGAGTTCTTCGCTGATGCCAACTGTCAGGATTTAACAGTGAGATGCCTGTGTTTTTTTTTTCCTCTCCCCTTCCTCATAACTGACATTTGCATGATCTCAATAATTATATGCAAATCTCACGATTTCCCCTTCTTCTCACATAAGGCTCATGTTACTTGTCAACTGCACAGCTGTCTTGTGAGCCAATGCCTGTGCTTTTCAAAGCTTGGGTTGTATTTCCATCTCTTATAAGCCTTCATTGTTTAATTCATTAAAGAGCGCAGGGTGCAAATTAACATCTAAATTATAGCTCCCCCTTCCTTTATTGTATGGACAAGGCTGGCAATTGATAAACAAACGGTTCTACTTGATCCTGCTTCTTGGGAAAAGGGGGGACTGGCAACAACAAGGGATGCTAGAGATTCTCCTTTTTGTCTTTCACCCTTAAATAAAGAAGGAGAGGTTGACTTGCAAGCAGTGCAAGGTCCCACAATAGGCACCCATTTCCAACAAGTAAAATTTCTATTCAGATAAGAGGAGTTTATTCTCCCTCTATCAATAAGGAAAAAAAAAGAATGGTTCTCATCTTGCTCTCCTGTCTGATTCAGCATTCACATTTTCACAGGTGATAGCTATTATAATCTATGATTATGAATCTGGGCACCCAAATCATATGAGCTGAGAACAGACACACTGAGAAGAATAGATTGCTCTACGTGTCTCATTTATTGCCATTTTTTTCCTTTCAGCCTGAAAAATGCAAGCCAAATCACACACACACACCCCCCATGCACACACACACACACACACACACACACAAATCCAAATAGATTGAATGTTCACTGAGTGTGAAATTTATTGTAGAGAATTTAAGGCCAAATACTGCTATAGAGAAATCTGCCAATATAAATATCTCTGTATTTATTTTGCCCACCTAGCATGTTACACAGTTATCCTGTGAAAAGCCTGGAAAGCAAACAGGGCTAAAAATATAAGAATTTCCCTAAATATAAAGCATTTCTTGAAGAATATTCCCATCCTAGAGACTAGGAGGGGAGATTTTTTGAAATGTCACTCTTCTACTTCCTTCAAACTGTCATTGAAAGCCTCTGGTAAAGAAGTAAATGGGAGAAGTCATTAATTTAAGATCAGAAAAAGTTGATGCACTCTACTGAAATCAAAGCACCTTCTATTGTTGAATCAGTTAGAGATTCAAGGAAAGTACAGACCAAGGCTTTACATTTGTAAATTAGTACATCAGTCAGCTCTGTTAAAAGGGGGCATTTCACCAGCTTTGAAGCCTAAATGGATTCAAATCATTTAATACTGCAGATATAATTGTATAACACTTACCAGCAACTCTAATTCTTTTTCATCATCTTCCTGATCACCCTGGTTGTAGTCTGCATTTTTAGCTTTCCTTTTTTCATTAGCTGGTTTGTCTTCTGCTTGTGAATACACAATCTCTGGGATGTTTTTGGCTGAAGAGGTAACAAAAACAGACTTGAGTCATTTCCATGAGGTTGTTTGTCAGCCTGGTTTTAAATTAATATGTGTTAGTGAGGAAGAACTAATTAAACTGGGTGTTGTACCTGAAGTCCTTGAATTATTCCAGGTGTCATCATCAGATCTTGCCAACGTTTCTTCTTTGCTGTTAAACAAAAAGAAACTGCCTGTGTTATTCTGTAAAAGATCCTTGTCCTGATTCCTCTTAGATTCAGCTACAAAGGCTCTAAGTAGTTAATCACACCACATTTGAAATGCTGTTTGAAAGTGTAGCTTTGTTGTTGGTGGTTTTTTGTTGTTTTTTTATGAGTTTTGGGGTTTGTTTGGGGTTGGGTTTTTTGTTGTTTTTTTTTCCTTTGAGGGACCTGATGTTAAGGCTTGGTCAAAGAAAGAAGTGGCCAAGAAAATGGAAATGTGTTGACCTTCAGATTACCATGGAAAGCTGAGGGGCTTTCCCAGGTCTTTTCAGTACAAAGGTGATTAGATGAGTCAGTGACAGGAAAGCATCATTTTGGGGTCAGGATATACATGTTCAGGAGGCTGAGCTTCTCCCTTGCTTATACTTTTCAAATGTATATATATACAGAGATTCCTAGGAAAAGATTTCTTCTTCTGTAACAAAACCATTTTGAATATTTATTTCAATACTTGGAAACAAATCAAAATATTCTCCCTGCATGTAGACAGTAGAAATCCTGTTGCTAAGCTCTGCCTGACCAGGAAGAACAAATTCTGCTTCCCTGCAGCCACAGTGATTTTTGCTGTTGCTTTCCTTGTTGTGAAAAAGAAGGTCAGGTCCAACACACCCCAAACACCTCCAGAGTGATGCTAAGTACCTGCAGTCCTCAGCAATATCAAAGCACAGTGACAGCAGTTTCAATTGCATGCTTCTAGGGATACAACCTTTAGTGGAAAAGGGGGGAAAAAACTGTAAAAAATAATGTCACTTACATAAAATGTAAATGATAATATCAGTCCTAATGACTCCTCTATGTAGGGTTTAATTTATGCTTTTTCCAAGCAGTGGTCCACCTCTGTCACTGAAAATTGCTTTCTAATTTTCAAATATTAATCTTTTCCCCTTCTATTTTCTCCCAATGTCTTTCACTCCAATTGCTAGAACATTAACTCTAACACCTAAATGCTTAATTCAGAAGGAGGATGCTAAATTTGTACCCTCTTCAAAGAACCTAGACATCAACTGTCACCAGCTTCTTCAAATCCAGCCTTTATAGGGAGTGCCAGACTCAAGCAGGCAGAAGATCTTGCCAGTCTAGCATCACTGGCCACCACCAGATACTTCAGGGCAAGTAAGGAGAAACTTCCTTCCTTGGAGGGTGGCAGAGCCCTGGCCCAGGCTGCCCAGAGAGGTGGTGAAGTCTCCATCTCTGGAGACATTCCAAAGCCACCTGGATGTGATGCTGTGCCAGCTGCTGTAGGTGAGGCTGCTGTGGCAGGGGGTTGGACTAGCTGATCTCCAGAGGTCCCTTCCAACCCCTCCCATTCTGGGGCTCAGTAAAGTTCTTGCACTGTCCTATTAAATCTCTTCTTGGCCTTTTGTTGTTAGAAGCTGTCCTCTCTCAAAAGTTCTTTTTCATCCTTAATTGCAATAATGCTGACTATTCTTGCTCTCCATAGGAATGTCATCTCACTCTTGAATCCTGTTATGAGCTTAGCCTCCAAATGTTTGTCACTCTCCTACCCACACTGAGTTGTACTTTCCCCTGCTAGCAGTTGTTATCATCTGCATTTCATCCTGAAAAGCCTGGCAGAGCCAGGCTTTTATTTTCAGTAGATCTGTGGGGGTTTAAGGTATTACAGAATCACAGGATGGCCTGAGTTGGAAGGGAGCCACCAGCATCATCCAGCCCAACTCCTGGCTATGCACCGGACAACCCCAAAGTCAGCCCATGTGTCTGAGAGCATTGGCCAGATGCTTCTGGAATTGCAGGAGAGTTGGGGCCATGACTGCATCCCTGGGGAGCCTGTTCCAATGTTCCACCACTCTCTGGGGGGAAGAACCTTCTCCTAATATCTAACCTGAACCTCCCCTGGCAGAGCTTCATGCCATTCCCTTGGGTTCTGTCACTGGTCACCAGAAAGAAGAGGTCATCTCCTGCTCCTCCTTCATCTCCAGTGAGGAAGCCATAAAGCATTAATCAGGTAAATAGTAACTGCTTATTATTTATACCTCTTATTTTTCATTTTTTTTTACTGTTCAAATGCTTGTCTTACTGTTAGATCTTGTACCCATTTTTATTCTGCTCTTTTCCATCTTCTTCTTCACCCACCCACAGCCTAGACCCTGTGTAGGTTGGAGATTAACCACGAGTTGGAAGCATTAGAGCATTTAGGCAGTAATAGGGTGCCTGCAAAAGCCTCAAATGAGGAGCCAAGGCATGTAGAACACATGAACTGAGTCAGTCACCCCAAAATAATGATCCCCAAACCACATGGGCACATCTGGAAACCTTCTACTGCTATGTAGTGGGGGGGGGGGGGGGT
>VWZX01009228.1:674377-711496 GCA_013399015.1 Galbula dea | reverse complement strand
TGCTGTGGCAGGGGGTTGGACTAGCTGATCTCCAGAGGTCCCTTCCAACCCCTCCCATTGTGGGATTCTGTGTCCCTGAACCACGATGTTGCCATTACATGTCTTGTGTGGCACTATCATTCCCTTCTGTTTATATATGTAATTTTTTCCCTAGAGCCATTTAAGAAATAGAAGAAAAACAGAAGAAATTATTTCAACACTTCAGAAAACAACAATTTCAATGACATTGTTAGATTCCAGACTGATTGAGGCCACACAGGGAAAGATTCAGAAATTAAATCAAAAGCTGCAAAGCAAATCACCAGCCATAAATGAATAGCTGTGTGAACATTAACTGGAAATTACTGAATCATATTTAAAGATATTCTGCCATTACAAGTGATCCTACTGGAATGAATCTGTAGATAAAATCAGAGCCTTTACTTCAAATCTAGGCAAGATTGATTTTCTGATATGACCTTCAACTACCAGCAGTGTTAGAGAAGGTTCAGTCTAGTTCTTAGTAAAGAGATGTCACCAGACAAACATGACTGACACTAATTAGTTCCCTTGTTGATAGTCAGGACACAAAGAATAGAGGCAGGGAGACAGAGTGACCTGTTCATCATTAGAGCAGTAGGTGAGGATGGTTGCACACTGGCATGGCAATGGAGTCTTGTACTGCTGCTACCAGTTTGAAGCAACACTGTGAAGAGAAGGCTCAGTCTAGCAACCTTCTCAAGCATTTTGCATGAAAATAGAGCCACCAAGAGCCTCTGCTTGAATGTCTGAAGTCTGAAGAAGAGCATATGAATCTGTGGTTATCCCCCCACCTTGAGGAAATACCCCTTAGGTTTGGGCTTCTCCCCTAAGAAAAGGGGCTGAGACCAGAGGAGGGCAAAGGGTGGCCCTGCAAAAGGACAAGCAATGACTGCCAGGAGCTTCTAAAGGAGGGGAAATTGGGAAGGGAGTTTGAAAAGTCAAGTGGAAAAAGCTGCTCAGAATAAGCAGTGTAAAGTGTGATGCTGAAGAGTACCAAGGGGGACAACTGATCAAGAGAGCAGCTGTAAGGGAATTGCAGTGTTTTTTTCTGTAAAGACAATTCCCAGTAGGGTTCAGGCAATGTTTGTAATAAACCTATTTTTATTAAGATTATTGGATTGGTACTATCCAGGGGATGATATTTTCCAATTACTAATATTTTCATTTTTCAGTCTTAGTTTATGATTGAAGCAGGGACATAGGTGGCACAGAAGAAAATGCATTGGCCTGGTTTGGGATGAGAATAATCATAGCCTCCAAGCAAACAGAGTCCCATGAAATTAGTCTTTATTTTCTAGCTCATTAAAAAAGTCCTTGAGTTTTAATGGCAAAACATTCATACAATTATTATTTTATTTTTTAGATATAGATGTATACCTGTCCTCTGGAAGATTTTAGTGCCATACAGTCTGGACCAGGAGCCCAACACCAAGCTGGTGCCAGGCTCAAGCTTTTAATATAGCCCAAATCTCATGACAATAGGTAGAAAGAATGCAGAAAATCCCATGCATAAGAAGTCAGTTATGCCTTAAATTAAGCTGCAGCAACTATAAACAGGAAGGTTGCAACTTTTTTCAGATCCTTCTATGGCTCTGTCATGATTATTGTACATTATTATGATATCCATTTAATAAAAGAACTGGTTCAGAGGTGGTGTTACACAGCTGGTTTATACCCAAATTGGTCAGAAAGTTGTGTGAAGTCCTTCAAAAATTGCAAATTTCTTTAGGAAAGATTGCCCTGAACAGTTAGAAGATCTACTGACAGCTCCACTGTGAATCACTAGTTCAGAACCTCACTCTGGGGGTGCCTATCTGTTGAAAAACAGGAAAAGGTGGGTCAGGAGTCAAGTTTCCTAAGGGCAAGACTTGGCCCAAGGTCAGAGGATCTGCTATTTTGTCTGGAAGGGGCATGATCAAATATCAAAATGGTGTTGGGATAGAGCCCTTCTGTTCCTCTCTTGCTTCTTTCTCCCACTGTTTTAGGAGACAGAAGGAGAGAAAAGCAAGGACCATCAACAGATCTTGCACTTCTCCCAAGCTATGCCTATTTTGGGAACATCTGAGCAGAAAAAGACCTCAGCCTATGTGGCACTTGATCTTTCCCTGGTTCTCACGTGGAAAAAATAGAGAAGAAGCAGTTCCCTCCTGGCAAGAGAGTCACTTCCTTGAGGCTCACTAGCCTGAGCCATGTCTGCTGAGGCACGTAGGCAAGAAGGCAACAGGTGTCTTAGAGACACTGCAGAGAGATAGATGGCAGTCAGGTGAGACTAAGGCACAGATACCACCCCTGGAGAAGAGAACAGGACACATGACCACAAAAAGCCTTTAGCCAGTGGTTCTGGAGAGAGGACAATTATGATCCAAATCTTGGAAAGCAATTGGAAATTCAGTAAGTGTCTCAAGAGGATAAAATTACCAGGTATTATCATGAGAAGAAAAAAAAATGCTTTTGAGAAAGACTGACAGATTCCTCAAGCCTCTGCCAGAACACAGAAACAGAATGAAGAAGGGCAGGGAACTTCTGGAGAGGGAACAGAAAAGGGCTGCAAAAATGCTGAGGGGACTGGAACATCTCTCTGCTGGGGAAAGGCTGAGAGAGCTGGGACTGCTTAGCCCGAAGAGGAGAAGACTGAGGGGGGAGCTGCTCAATGCTTAGCAACACTGCATGGGTGGGGGCAGGAGGATGGGGCCAGGCTTCTGTCAGTGGTGCCCAGGGACAGGACAAGAGGGAACAGGCACCAAGTGGAAGAGAAGAAGTTCCATCTGCACCTAAGGAGGAACTTCTTTCCTTGGAGGGTGGTGGAGCCCTGGCCCAGGCTGCCCAGAGAGGTGCTGGAGTCTCCATCTCTGGAGACATTCCAAAGCCACCTGGATGTGATCCTGTGCAAGCTGCTGTAGGTGAGGCTGCTGTGGCAGGGGGGTGGACTAGCTGATCTCCAGAGGTCCCTTCCAACCCCTCCCATTCTGTGACTCTGTGATTTTGTAATCATTAAGGTTGGAAAAGGCCTCAAAGATCAAGTCCAGTTGTCAGCCTATCACCACCATACCACAAAACCCAATCATAAAGTGCCACATCTCTACTTTTTGTCATGAAGTGATCCAGTCTTGAACACCTTATGCTTATCAACCAGCAGCCAGAAACATTATTGCAGGGACAATAATTATGCAGCAAAGCAAAATCTAAATCCAAATCCTCTTGTTGCACCTAAGTGCAAGGAAAGAAAAACCTGCCAGCTTTCCTTAGTTCACCCTCAGTTGTGCAGCTCTGTGCTCTCCTGTGCTCTTTAGGACTGTTATTAGTAACCAGGAGTAATAAATCTTTGGACTTAGTGTCAGAGTGTCAGCTGGTTCCCCAAGTCAGGAGGAGAGTGGAAAGAGTCAAAAAACCAAGCCCCCCATTATGCTTTGGCATCTCAACTGATATATTCTTACGTGTCACTGAAGGCCTAGGGATCAAATAGCCACTTCTAACATGCTCCCATGATGTTTAAAAGGTCTTATCTCCTTCTTTGCCCTAAGGCAGGGATTGCATTTAACTTGCAAAGTATTTATTTGGAGCAGTTTTTCTGGTAACTGAGAAGATAATCCACATTTGATCTTAAAACTGCAGTGGGCAGTTGGTTCTCTGGACTTCCACTGGTGCTAACTCAGTTGCTTCAATCCCAGAGCTGCAGTGCTGTGTCTGGAGCATGGCTGAAAGTTCATAATCAGAATAAACAGCTCAAATAACACTCACTGGTAGTGAATGCATTGATTAAATATGACTCCAGTGCTCTCAGTTAATGTTTCACTGCCTTTAAACATCTTTTCAAGACTAACATTTAGCCAAGTGAAGGTGAATGTAATGGAACCATTTCTTTTTTCCAGCTGAAGGTTTAGGAACTGCAATAGCTGAACAGTAGACAGGAGAGAGAGTATGGAAATGGTCATTTCCAGCATGGCTCAATTTGCAAACCAGGTATTTCCCTAAAGAAAAATGTCACTGAACAATGGAGTTCATTTAGCAATATATATCTATTTATCCTTAGTCAGTGATCTGAAAGAGTGCAGAAATAAACTCTGGTCCTGTCAATATTAACATTCAATAATAGTTTTCACATGCAGAGTCCTGCAAAGTTAGAGATTCCTGATGTTCATTACATTATTTATTGTGCCTATTGGAGGGTGAAGCCAGTTGCTGCATTAAAGAGCTCCCTGAGGCAGCTCTAATAGTGTTACAGTACTGGCAGAGTTCAATAAGCTGATGAAATAGTAGCACCTGCAAAAGAAATCTCACAAGCAATGTATGTATAATTACAAGTGCTTACTTAGCATCTGGTTGGGAAATTATACTCAGATTACAAAGCACCAGTTCTAGATGGTTTTATGCAAACAAGTGAACAAGCTTCAGAGCAACCAGAATTTCTCACCCAGCAGAGCCCAAATTCCTCTTCTGTAACATTGGTGAGAGCAGTTTCTAAGGGAGAACATGGGAGTGGAAAAGAAATCACTGACTCTAGTAAGATCCAGAGTAAATACTCTGCTAGATGGCCAGAAAAGCACTGTGCTATTTTCAGATGGTGTTACTTAAAAGTTTAGGAGCCTCTTTTAGTGTTCCCAGTGCAATAAATGGATAGCACATGGGTAGCACAGTTCACAGTCACAACAAGCCCAAATGAGACAGTTTTGCAGTCACTGGGGACTTTCCAATTAGAAGCCCACAAGTAAGGTTAGCAGGTATCTCTTTGCTCTGGGCATGTCCTCTTCACCCCTCACTTCCACCTGTTTCTTCAGCATTTCTGTGCTAGTATTCAAAGCCTTCTGCCATTAACTTAAGAGATCTATCTTTAGTCTTTAATATATATCATAGTTCAAAAAGTAAGTATGCCTAGAGTTTTGAAATACTGTGATGAGGCAGAGAGAAACCAGACCATGAAGTGTACTTCCAGGCTAGGTAGGATTTGGCCTGGTAGAAGAGGTTTTCAAGTGCTTTATCTTAGCTTATTTTAAATGCCTGTGGAGAACAAGGCTGCAGCAACATCCTTCAAAGATAACTCTAGAATCACTGGTAAGAAGCATCCCTAATACTCAGCCTCAGTTTCACAGCTTGCTTTTACCCTACCTGTCTGAATAATACATTTTAGATCACTTGAAACAATTCTCCTGGGTCCCTGATATTCACAGTTTTCAAGCACTGAGAGAAGTCTTCTTCTGGTGCCAGTGCTATCTACTTCTACTACTGTCAAAGACTAGCAATGAGCAGGAAGCAAGAGAAGGGCTGGGGATACTAGGTCAGGTTGAAAAGCAGAGGAGTGCTGCTTTTAGCTGGCTCCCTGTGAATGGATGGTTGTCTAGCAGCTGCTCTCCTGGTAAAAACAGTGCCTGTAGTCACTTCCTAATAATAGTCATAAACTTTAGTCAAATCCCCGATCTGTATCCAGATCAAGGTGTAACTCATGACTTGTGATGCCAGAAACAACCTTCAGACTAAATAGCAGTGGAGAAAGTTGTGGTTTAACACCTTCTCTGCTCTCCTCTTCCCACTTTGATTGGGATGGGCAACCATCAGAAGAACAAGGATTTCAAGAGAACACCATTTAAATGCCATCTTTCAAATGGACCAGGGGAATAATGCAGTTGTTCCTCCTAGCAAAGTACATGTGAAGCTATTTCCAAACACCTTCCTCAAAAGGTTTGGATTTGGTCTTTTAATGCCATCCTGGGTTTGGGGGAAAGGCCATGAGGAGCTGATGCAGAACTGGATTTCTCAGGGTAACCTAGGCACTGCTCTGCCACCTTCCTGGGGAAGGCTGGCTGAGCACAATGCAGTCCTGCCAGACTGGATCTTCAGCACCTTCCTTTGTCTCCCATTAGAAAGGGGATGAGACAGGAGCTGAAGAGAATACTCAACCACAGAAGACATTGTCTCATTGGCAATTGCTTTAAGATCATTCAGGATGCTTCTCAGCCATTTTCCTTCTGTTCTTGCTACTGCTACTCTCTTGACAGAAGACAAACTACAACCAAGCAGAGAAATGGGGCACAGCCTCACCAGTGATGGGGTAGGAAAATGGCTGCAGCTCATTATCCCTGCTTTGTGCAGCATGATCTACAGGAGTTTGCCTCATGCAACACACAACCAATCCCTGTCTGATCAGATCAGTGCAGGAGCCTGGGGACCACAACAAAATCATGTGGTCCAAACCTGAGGACCAGGAGAAATTTGTGTTCAGAATCATTATCCATGTCCCAGAATGAAAAGAATCAAATAAAAAGAGAAAAGAGTGGAGCTGATACAATTCAGATACATTTTTCTGACTGTTTTGATATAGAATCATAGAATCATGGAATTATTATGCTTGGCAAAGCCCTCTGAGATCATGAAGTCCAAGCATCCACCCAACACTCCCATGCTCACCACTAAACCATGGCCCTAAGCTCCACATCCACACCTTTTTTGAACACCACCAGGGATGGTGACTCCACCACCTCCCTGGGCAGCCTGGGCCAATGCCTGAGAATCCTCTGGGGGAAGAAATTCTTCCTAATATCCAATCTGAACCTCCCCTGGTGCAACTTGAAGCCATATCCTCTTGGCCTATCACTAGTCGCCTGGGAGAAGCAATTGAGCCACACATTCTGGTTCTGAACATCCAGTTTTCAGCATTAATTATTCCATGCAGCTTTGCTTTTCACTACCACTTGTTTTACAGGTGCAGCTTTTGAGGGCTAAGCTCATTTTTATTTCATGATGTCAGAAGCCACCTCCATTGTCCTCATTCACATAACTTTGTCCTGGCTCACTTAAGGGTGACATGATTCTCTTTACGTGGTATTTCCTCAGTAACTTCATCCAAAAGTGCATATTATTCCTCTCACTTAACTAAAACCCTCACTAATGACATTTAATGAGCCACACAAGCATGCCCTGGAGTCAAACTCACTGCTTAAAAAACACACAAATCTGAACAACCTGTTACCATTTGTTAACAGTCTGATTTTTTTAACTGAAGAGGTCAATTGGACATTTTAAGAGAAAGTATAAAAATCTCAGGGCTTTTTCAAAAGAAAAACTTCTAATAGGTTCCTAAATTTGAAATAGGAGCCTAAGTGTCCTGTTAACATCTCTTTCTCTTCAGATTGCTATAAAGAAACCTTTAAGATGTCCAGCTTGTGGTCATAGATAGGAATATTCCTTACCTGCATATTTATTGTATGAACCATAGGTAAAATTGTTATTAAATCTGTATATATCTATGTATATACCAGTATACAGACATCTATCTATCTGTATATATCTCTTTGCATTGCTGCAGCTCCTAAAATAAGTTGCTTATGGTCCAGGACCTCCACTTTGCTAAATATTCTATAACCATCCAGCAGAGCATATATAAATGCTGCAGAGTTGATCACCTGGACATAAAACAAAGGTGAGGCTGGTGGAGGAGACCAGGAAACAAGCAGAACTGTTCACCATGCCATGAAGGAGTCCTAGCAACATCAGCAGCCTCATTTATTTGGGGGGGGGGTAGGGGATAGGGGGTGTTTTTCTTATGCTTTTTTTTTTTGCTAGACATTAAAGCAAAGGAGTTTTAATGAGGGTCTGAAGGAGAATAATGAGGTACTTTTGCAGATGTCTGCAGGGTGTTCCTCCTCACTCAAAGGGGCAACATGTACAAAGAGACTTTGAAAAAACAAGTGAGCAGTGGAGGTTGGCATCTTAGTTCTTTTGAAAGGAAGGGCCCTGATGCTGACCTCATTTACACTGGTGAAAGCTGTAAGTCCTGTGAAGTCAGTGAAGTCCCTTCTAGCACAAAATTGGTCCAGGATTACAACCTGCCAGAACTGTCTTTCAGAAGCCTTGGTGACTCCTGAAATCATATTCCAAAAAATACTTTGCAGCTCATTGTTACATTTCCTGTAAGGTCTCTTTACATCCTCCTGCCACTGAAGAGGGTCTTGAAAGTCTACATGAGTTAAAATCTGCCAATGTAAACAAGGATCTGACTCCTTGGGGTTCCATATCACCAATATACATGTGTGCATATGAACAAACATGTACTTATATAACTATAGCTATATATACACATGTATATAGATACATATACACACACAGATATATATACATATATATGCACAATATAGGCACAAAATATATATATATACACAATATATACATATAGACTATATATAATATATATAATATGCACATCTATACATATAGATATCTATAATATATGTTATATACATATATTCATACATACACATATATGTATATATACAAATACATTAATATATAAACATTTATACACCCCTATATATACATATATGTTTATGTCCACAGACACATATCTATCTATATATATATATATATATATATACATTTTTAGCAGGCTGATATGGAGGGAGACAACTTTACCCTCTGCTTACAGATACTTTAGTTTTATGTTAAGGAGTAGACATATGATTTCCTTTCCCATTGTTTAAACTACCTCTCTGACTGACTTGCACATAGCACATTGAGCATATACATTCAAAAGAGAATCCCTCCACTTCTACAGTTTATGCTGGCCCTAGGCATGTCCCAGGAGACTTGAGGGATTTCAACTCCTAGGATTCATTGGACCCTAGCTGCCCAGTTGAATCCAAATTTGCAGGTCAGTCTTGAAGGCATCTGGAAGTCCAGGGGTCACTAACTTAAGGCTCAGCTCTCCGTGTCCATCGTCTGCTCTGGGTGGGCTACCTGAACTCCAGCTGATGTCACACTGCCTGCATGTGCCTGTGGTATTTGATATCCAGGCCCTTCTGTGGAGGATCTCAGGCTACCTTATTTACTCAGGATGGGTCATATGACACCTCCTGAAGGACAGAAACGACGTACAGAATCAGGCACAAATGTCAAGACCTGCCCCACGGGGCAAGTAAAGGCATCACTTGCTCTGCTCTGACACACTGAGATGTTTCCCCATGGATGTATCACCGTGGTGGCCCCAAAGCTGGCCTGAGGGACACTTAGCAGGAGATCTTTGTGGGCTGATTATGAGCTGGGTT
This sequence comes from Galbula dea, assembly GCA_013399015.1. Lineage (NCBI taxonomy): Eukaryota > Metazoa > Chordata > Aves > Piciformes > Galbulidae > Galbula > Galbula dea. The sequence goes on along the minus strand of VWZX01009228.1, from coordinate 702,443 downwards.
AGCCCCAGGGCTGCTCTTACACCGTGGTGTTGGTGCAGGCATTAGGTTGCATTGCTCACCTCTCCTCACAGGGCTGATGTGCAATTAGGGCTGGCAGATGCTTTCAGCTCTGGCCTTTGGGAAGGGAGGTTCTCCACAGGGGAAGCCCTGGTTGTCTCCCTTCCCCTTAATCTCCCACCACAGATGGGGTTTTGTTCCCAGTTCCCCACCAGTTCAGCCCAGTGGAAAAGCGTCAAGGAAATCAAACAGAACTGCCTGATTTAGGAAGACTATAGGAACTGAAAATTCAACATGAACTCAGTTCTGGGATGTAAATATTGCAAAGTATTCTGCAGGGAAAACATGGATTTGGTTCTGCAGAACTCCAATTCTTAGAACAAATTTGGCAAGCAAATATCTGAGAATTAGACTTTCACAGGCACCTTTGTTTTTCTTACAGAAAGGAGTTAAAAACAGAGTAGGAAGACAAAAGTTACTGATCCTGAGTGTCTCTCTTTATGTGGGGTTAAGTTGTTAGTTAACCATTGTCAATTTACTCTGTAATTAACATGGTATTTCCCTACATTTAATTAATGTATGGGATACATTCTATACATCTTTTTTTTGTCTTTAATATATTACCAATTCTGCCTTATAAATCATTATTCATTTCACCATTTGTGAAACAGAAATATCAACCAGTGGCAGAAAAAAAGGAATTATTTCCCTAACACACACCTTGCCTTCTGCTTGGTGTTGATCATCACTCTGATCAAGCCCCATCACTTGCAGAGAAGTTTATTCTAATTGCAATAGGCTCCTTCCCTGAGTTAGCAGCTTCCTGAACCATCATTTCTCTTTTAACAACTGCAGGTAGAAAGGCAACTGTGAAACAAAGAATGTGAAAACCCAGGATTTGCTTTGCTTTGCTTTGAAGTTTCTGATGACTTTACCAAAGAAGCAGATGTAAAGTGTTTTAATTCTACAGCTACCTCAGTCTGGAACAAAGCCCTGACTGATGTCAGCTCAGCTGATACCCTACAGAGATCAAAATTGGTACACAGTCCACAATTTATAGCCCCTTCACACTGCTCTTCAGATGGGTGGCTTACATGCTGTATATTAAAACTATGATCCCAACAAATCTGTCTGCAGAAAACTACTGATACAGTAGGGGTTTTGATAGTGATATATAAAACAACTTTACTGAAAACAAGTCTTTGGGTTTTTATCATTAAATTATGATTTTATCATTGTCTTTTTCTCATTAACCAAAAAAGAGCAGAAAACAGTATGGGCAGTCTTAGCCCCAGCAAGCACACTTGTTAGAATGAGCCAGTTACATCCTAAATTGCCAAAAATTAAGGTGCAACCTCACCTGCTTTGTGTCATCTTTAAGCAGCCTTTAAGACATCTATCAGTAACCTCTTTGTGTGGTTTATTATTCACCTTGGGCACAGTTTCCCTCTTGTGACAAATCAAGGTGTAGTTTTCATTGTTGTTGTTCGCCCAGAAGGTACCGACCGACGTCTCGTAGCGGATACAGAAGTCCACCTTAGCTCCATCTTTCTGGTAAGGAGGCACCAAGGAAATCTTGAAGTAGAACTGATCTGTTTCCCCACCACAAGAATTAGGCATGAAGTCTGCAAAGATATCATAATAAGTGAGCCAGTTGTCGAGGCTCATCCGAACATAAACTGTTTTCTCAAAGGACACGTTGAGGACGCGGACGATGCCATTCATGCAGGTAATCCCAGGTGGGAACACAATTGACTCCAACTCCACTTTCTGCTCTCTCACCTTCTGCAAAAGTTCTTCTTGGGAAGCAGGTAATGTAAAGAGCTGAGAGAAAAAATACTCCTCCTGAGGGAAAACTTCATCTTCGATGTCATCGCTTTGGGCTGTACTTGGAATTTCCCAGGTGTCGAACTCTTTAACAGAGACGAGCTCAAAGCCAAAAGCATCAGCAAATGACACTTTCCTTGAGGTGGTGGTGGGGGGATCTGCCTCCTCTTCCTCTGAAGAAGCAGAATTCCTCCTTCTGGGACGTGGGGAGAAGCGATGTTTAAGGTCAGCTTTAACATCTTCATCCTCCGAGGAGAAATCATTGACGGTGGGGACTTCTAACAAGTCAGCCCTGCTAAGCTGACTAGGTCCTTCAAAAGACTCCATTGGGCTCTCTGATATCAACTGAAAGAGAACTGTACAACTAGTAGCAGCTGATATTTGAGCCACTGGGATTTAAAACAAGGATTACTGTTACAGTTGACATTGCAAAAGGGAGTCAGGACTATTAATAGATGCCATGGTGTGTGAGCTATGTTGGCCTCTTCTCCATCTGACAGTATTAGGGGTTATCATTTCAATGGTGCATTGCAAATATTGCATTCCCTGTTTTGTGTGGCTCTATGTGCTAAGAAGAAAAAGAGTGTTTAGAAACTAACTTCCTTGCACTGTTCCACTGCACAAATGTGCCCAGTGTTAATCAGCTTATGTTGCACAACAAATACACCACATTGCACAGACCAGGAGCTATTCATCTCTGATTAGGATGTAGACTTCATCAAGTAAAAGAGTTTCTGTATTGGAAACTATTCTTGCATCCATTTTCAAGGCCATTTCTTCACAGGGTTTTCAGATAGATATAGAAGTGCAATGCCACATTTACTGTTAGGGTGGGGAGACACTGGAACAGGTTGCTCAGAGAGGTGGGGGAAGCTCCATCCCTGGAAGTTTTTAAGGCCAGGCTGGCTGGGGCTGTGGGCAACCTGATCTAGTGGGAGGTGTCCCTGCCCATGGCAGGGGGGTTGGAACTAGATGATCTTTAAGGTCCCCTCCAACTCTGACAATTCCATGATTCTGCCCTGGCTTTATGGCAGTCTGACTCAGTGGGCCAGATCCTAGGGCTTTGTCTAGCTAAGGATTAATCATCACAACTTACCTGAACCAGGAATGCCATAAAACACTGAGTACACTGGAGATGAACTTGTAATGCACATTGTAAATATGACTGAATTCACCACTAATTAGATTATGAAATCATCTAGTGCTAGAGTACATTTAACATCCTCCAGACAAAGGGAGAGAAAACTCACAGACTGAACTTGTGCAGCCAACCTTGAAACACAGATCCTGTGCCACACAGCTATAAACAAGAGGAAGAAACACACTTCACTGTTTAAAGGGTTCTCAATCTTTGTGCAGGGCATCTTTCCATGATGTGAAATGAAACCATAGCTTCTCAATCAGCTTCATTAGTAAAAGCATCTATTTTTATGCCATTCCATGCATGGAAAGATGCAGCCCTTCTGGGGCAAAGATCATGAACTCTAAATTGCTTTTTTCCTTCCTCTTATTTCATGTCTCCTACTTCCCCTGTGTCTGTCTCAAAGGGTAAGCCTACACTTAAGCCTACACTATAATCTAATCAGATAGTAGGACAAATTTCTTCACCAAGAGGATTATATGGCATTGAAAGAGGCTTCCCATGGAGATGGTGGAGTCACTGTGCCTGGAAGGGTTCAGAAAAGGTGCAGATGTGGTGCTTGGGGCCATGGTTTAGTGGTGAGCACGAGAGTGTTGGGTGGATCCTTGGACTCAATGATCTCAGAGGGCTTTTCCATCCAGAATGATTCTCCAAGTCTATTAAGTAACTCAGATTATTGTGTGCACCTGTAACTGTCTTGCCTCTCATTGAGTTTGTCCTAGGTGTGAAGAAACACTGGATAGAGGAGCCAGAGTATTATTTAGCAGTTTAGCCTAAGTGCTACAAAGAAGAAGGCCACACTCTGCTGGAAAGCAATTTCCTATCCACAAGCTTCACCTTCTCAAGTGCAGGTGGGTCTAGGTTTATGTCTGTTCTCCACCTGATTTAGGTCTTCCCTGGACAGTAGGTACTGGGTTAAACTTTCCATGACAGTGCAAATATTTTATCAAATGTGTGTATAGATTGACACCAAAGCAAGCACAGTCACACCTCTGAGAACTGCATTTAAAACCTGTGAAAATTCTGTGGGAATTCTGCTCTGACACAGAAATGTTGGATAACTACATAACTACAGCATTACTTTAGGAGCCTTGTTTCTTGATCTGAAAGCATTGTGGCTACCAACTGAAAGGTAAGCTGGTGGATTTGAAAGCCTGAGAAAAGGCTTGCAAAAGTGCCCAGCTAACCTGGAATGTGAACTTCAAGCTCAGAGGGAATGGGATCAGCTGAATGGGTGCCCTAGTCTCTCTCTTTATCTAAAGGAAGGAACCAAAAGTTGTCTTCAGAATCTACCAAAGCCTGGACAACAACAGCAACTGCAGCCTCAGAAGACTGAACCCTCAAGGCTTGAAACATTGATCTCATTTGGGAATACATATTTGGAACATCAAAAGTGACCCAAAAGGAGGCAACCTCTCTTCTTTCAAAACTTCTACCACCTTGTTCTGTTTTGCTTTAGAATATATTTATACATTTAATTACCTTTCTTGACTAATCACATGAGATGAGTATCTTGTCCTTAACAGTGTCAGATCTCAAGAGGCTGAGAGCAATGTCCAAGTTCAAGCAACAGTTCATGCTGTAAGGGTCCCAGAGCACAGGGCTCAATTGCTCTGAGAGGTGCATGCTGCCTCAGGTGGTTTCCTAGGTCATCAGGCCTGGTCACATGCAGACTCAGCATGCAAACTAGTTGCACAACTAGGATCATGAGAGTTAGGAATAGAAACAGAGAGCAATTTGTGGGGGCTTTTTTTTTTTGTCCTTTAACTCACTTTCACCAAGAATAGACACCCTGCAGCTACCAAACTGGAAAGCAAATTTCATCTCACCCAGCCAGCCCTCGCATTTACTGCACAACCCAAATGTTTATTGTACTAAATACAACATGTTTGACTAAGTGGAGGACACAGGAACCAACATGTTGGTTTCAATTTGTTCTGCCTATCACTGGAGGGGCTAATCCCTTCACAGCTCTCTATCTAGCCACCATCAAGTTTTCATTAATCATTATGTTTCAATGGGGAACACTGAAGGGTGTTTTCTCAGACTGTAATGAAGTGAGAGGCTAACGTCATGGGCTCTTTATCTTCATACTTAACATACTAGCATTATTTTGCTGCCTTTTTTTCTCTTTATTCATTCAGCTAGGACTTACACCTTGACTTTTGTAAACATAGGCAGTTCAGTTTTCATTGTCAAGGATGTTGACTTAGCAGGGTATAAAATAAGAACCTGGCTACGTGAGAGCAGCACATTTCAAGTCCAACTTTCACTTCTCCTGCTGGTTCTAGGCAGCAGACCAATTATTCAAGTGACTACTTGCAGTAAAATATCAGGACACCTAAAATAAATGCTGGACTTTGTGCTGCTATAATGAGTGAAGACTTTCCTGAAAACCAGGAAGGAAATCTAGACATTTGTACAGTGGAAGGAGAAGAAAAAGGAAATCTGGTTCCCAGGATTCCCTCCCAAATTCCCAGCTCTCACAGACATGCCCCAAAAGGTCTCTCTGTGACTGTGGATGAAGAAAGATTACTGGAAAAGCCACCCCTATCCTACATAGCCTTAATTGCCAAGGCAATTCTTTCCTCCCCGGCCAATAAACTGAATTTAGCTGCTATCTACAAATACATTGAAGATCATTTTCCTTTCTACAGGAACAAAGGTCGAGGCTGGAGGAACAGTGTGAGGCACAACCTTTCCCTGAACGACTGTTTCATCAAGGTGGGAAGATGTGAAGATGGCAAAGGCAACTACTGGAGCATCCACCCCTCCAACTTCAATGCCTTTGCTCACGGGGACTTCAGGCAACATCGGAGGTCACGGAAGCGAGGGCGTCAGAAGGAGCTAGAGCACTGCCTTGCTGTGAGCTACTTCATGCCATGGGGACACTATCCTTCCTACTCAGCACCACACTGGCTCCACCAAACAAGGTATTTTCTGAATCCTCTGTGGAAAATGTTGTATGCTGACAAAGTGCAGTTTGGGCAGGACTACCAAAAGTGGAATGCAAAGAGCGACTTAACGGTGGGGAAGTTTTCACCTCCACTGCAGACTGAGAAACACCACAGCATTTCTCTGGACTATCTTTATGGATCTCCTTCTCCCTCACTTATGCAGCAGAATATTTCCCTAAATGTCCAACAGGCTAGCCCTAATTCCCTTTTCTTCTCTTCTCAAAAGCAGCAGCAAAGTGAAGCATTCAAACACAGCTGTAAGTACTAGAAAAGTATTTGAAGTGCAGAAACTTTGCAGGCAGCTTGGAACTCTGGCAAGATATCATGTGCTAATATATTTTGCACACTTTTGAACATTTGTATATGTTAAAAGACAGCAGGAAATCTTACATATGCAAGCCAGTGATTCCCAATGATTATTACCTAAATGTATCAGCTTTGAAATGGTAACAGTGAATACTGGGGTTTAATAATTTTACTAGTCAATGGCCATGCATAGATTACTTAGCATAAGAGTAAATCCCCCAGCACTGACTGTGCAATATAATTAGTTTTAAATTGTCCTCTATTAATCACATTACTGTACAATACTGCTCCATTAGATTCAAATGAATCCACAATTCTATGTATCTATATTCAAACATGTACACTCATATATTTACTTTTTTGTTACATCGGGTAGGAGACACTAATACATTTTTCCTCTGTCAGTTGTAAATGTCTTTGAAATGCTATTTTTCACCTCCCATGCTTTTTGGAGTTCTTCTCCTGCTCATTTAATTTTATACATTGGTTAGGAGTCACTTGGCAATTCTGATGTATTGTATTGATCCAAAAATCACTGTACATTTATGTGTTGTTAGCAGTTAAGTGGATACCTGCTTCCAGCTGAATAAATCACCTTCAGATGAATAAATATTCCAGGTGAAATAGGATCTTTAATATGGGGTTGAGTTCAAATCTGTTCTTAAATGCACAGCCACATATTAATTAACCTACTGAAATGATTAGTTAATGACAGTATGAGTAATTATGAGCTTACCCATTACTCAGGTCCAGCCAAGAAGTTCTCATGTTTTGAATAATGTCACCTAGGCAAAGTTGCCTAAACTTCTACCTATACTTTCATTTCACACAGTCATCTGTAGGTAGATGGCTGCTTGCATAGCTGCATAGAATCATGGAATCATTGTGGTTGGCAAAGCCCTCTGAGATCATCCAGTCCAAGCCTCCACCCAACACTCCCATGCTCACCACTGAGCCACAGCCCCAAGCACCACATCTACATCTGATGTGGTCATATAGAAGCTTGCTTTGAAATATTTGCCTACTGAAAATGTAGGTATGAGTAGTGAAGTCCTAAAGCCTCTGCTGTGCCTTAGTCACAAAAAGCACCTTGCACCAGGACAAAAAAGTGTTCAGGACATTTGCAACTCTTGTAAGCAACAAGCAATCACCTGTGAAAAGTCTGATTTCAATAACTTATCTAGAAACACTGCAGCAGCTGAAAGGTAGAAATCCATCTCTTTAAGGCAAAACTTGAGACTTGGAGAAAGATGGGAGAAGGTGGGGATCAGGGGCTGGCCAGATGGAGAGACCAGGTCAGGGAAACTGTGGACATCACTGGGGTTGGGAGAAAAAGCTCAGACATGCTGAGCAAGCTGCTAGAAGAAGAAGCCTGAGGAATCCAGACTGTGAATGCCTGGCAATTACAATCAGATGAGAATGAAAGCTAGGGATTAGAAGAGTCAGGGTAGGTTTGAGGAATAAGAGGTAGGAAAAGTCCCTGCCTGCTATACTTCAACTACTACAATGCCAGGGCCGGAATTTAATGCTCACAGATACTTAGCTGTCAGCAAATTACTGTTAAATCACACAAGACACCAAGTTACTCTTGTTTATTCTCACTGACTTCATCAGCTTCCTTGGCAGAAGCTTGTGAAGTGCACCTGAGGATAGTCCTAAAAGGACACAATGTCATTTGACTTGGTCCTCCCTGCTAAACACGAGTTGGAGTTGGGGAGTAAATGTATAACGTGACACTTTGCTGGAGCTAATGTTACCTAGCACTTAAGAGGACAACCTTTAAGCCTGGAAGAACCATTTTACTTTGCTTTTAAAAAGAGTTGCATTTTCCCAGAGTAGTGGAGGAAAGGTGGTAGAAATGTGCCATGGACCAGACCCTACCCATGCATCCAGATCTTCATTCCAGTTTGCTATGAGAACTTGGTAAGAGAACTCACATGCAAGAGGAGACATTCTTCTGCTCAGATTTTATTTGAAGACCACTTTGAAATAGCTTTCATACCAGTAGTGTTACACATACCATAGCCTGAGAACTCCCATCTTAGCTATTTCCACACTGATTATGCAGCTGTCAGTATGCTTCCTTATTTTTGCTTTGTTTTGTTTTCCAAAGTGTTTTAATTCTTTGTTTGTTTGTACAGCACCTGCAGGCCACAGTGAAGGAGGATTCTGTTCATGTCATGAGCAACTATTTATGTGCTTCTCATCATTTTGTGGGTATCCATAGCTGTCTTACTGTGCATAGTTCAAACACCTGCTCTGAAGACTAAATAAACCATTGTTTTATTATTCTCTTTGAAAACCATAATATAATTTACTTTCAAACTACCCTGAGAGATAAGGAACATCTTGAAACCCAGGCTTAAAAAGCCTGAGGTCAAATGCACACTTTCAGTCTGGACATCATGTTTGTGAAATCATTGTGTAGCATTTGATGTGCTCAGAGCCCAACTCCCATTGCCCTGACCTTCAGCACTAAGTGTTCAGGACATTTACAATTATTCCAAGCAACAAGCAACCCTCTGTGAAAAGTCTGATTTCAACAACTTGTCTAGAAACACTGCAGCACCTGAAAGGTAGAAATCCATCTCTTTAAGGCAAACTTCAACTGCCATAATATAGACAAATACTTTTCTTACTCTAATCTCCAACTGAGTTGGCTAAACACTTTCCAAGTTCTCCAACAAAGGCAGCATTTACCCATTTCATGATACTAATTAATCTACAAAGCAGGTCTACCTTGGATATTAAATAAGGCAAGGGAAAAATAGACCTTTTTCATATCATTAAAGGCAACATTGTAATGCCTTCATCTGAGGTTAAGGACCAAGTTAAGAATGCACAACTGAGACAAGATGCCATCTCCCCCCTTCCCACCAGCTTCTGAAAGCTTGACATTGCAGTCTTAACAAAGCTGAAGGGGTAGGGTTAGCGTGGCATTTTGTGAGGAAGATGTCAAAGGACTAATTTGCAAACAACTTGAAGGATACATTTAAAACTAGTAAGGAAAAAAACCCACAACATCAAGTTATTTCTTTTACCTGAATTCCAAACCCTCACATCCACTTAGCGCAGAAAGAAAGAAATCACTTTTGGATCTTGAAATGTCATCCCACAATTAGAGTGAACAACACCTTTCTGGTACAAGGAATTAGCAGTTAATGAAAATGAAAGAGATGAATTGGCCATGCCTGTAGAGGAATGTCTGAGGCAGTACCTGTGGGGTAAGAAACTCCCTGAGAAGTAAACCCAACAGTTACAAATGTTGAATTACAGAAAAGCTGACAGGAATACAATATCCAAAAGCTGCCTGCTGACAACTTCAGCATTTTCCAGCTGAAATGGATTACTGTGGTGGATCAAAATGTCAGGAAGTCAGAATCTTCACCTTTTTGAGCATTGTCACCTCTGTTGTGCCCATAAATAAGACAGAGGTCATCTTTTTCGAGCAGATCTACTTTGGGAGTGCCCAGATGAAATGCCGGCGTATGACATAAATAGCTGGAGGGGAGGTCACGTATGCCCTCGTAAATAAACTCTGCCAATTGCTCTCTTCTTCTTTGCACTAAAGGAAGTGGCTTCTGGAGAATGAAATGAGGTTTGAACCAGCCATTTGCTAACACTTTCAATAAACTATCTTCAGGATGAGCAGCAGGAGAGCTAGGCCTCAACGTGAGAACCTTGCCTGAACACCACTTTTATAGGTAATCATTTTATAGGTAATAATTTAATAATAATAACAATGCCTTTGTGGTTGACCTTCCTCAGTTTATACAAACATTCCTTCTAAAAGCTCAATCAAATAGCTGAGCCTATAAAGCCCAGAAAGTTCCTGTATGGCTTAATTTCTGATCCCTTTGCAGCACAACTGCTGACTCGGCCTCTCGTCTTCTTTCCAGAGGCACAACCAAAAGCTTTGTAGAGAAAGAGGCCTCCAAGCTGCAAAGCCACTCAAAGTCATGCACACTAATCTATGCTCCTCCAACAGTTATCTGTTTCTTGTACTCCCTGGCAACAGGTCATGGAAGTACAAGTCTCCCCTTTGGAGGCAGCAGAGCACACGCACCTCTTCCAGCATGGTACAAGTACATGGATGCCTGAGGAGATGTCAGGTTTGGCCTGTAGTGACACCATGAGGGAAAAGGAAGAAAGAAGTGAAACACCTGAAAACCTCTTTGAGAGGTGTCACTTAATATCTGCTCAATTTTGTAACTAAAGGGAAGGGAACAGAGTCACCTCACTTGTGAAGGTGCAGGACTGAGAGTGAAGTCTGGAGTGAAGTCTTGCAGGACTGAGACATCCAAGATTCCTGACACTCAGCATTTGAAAGCATAGCTTCACTTCCAGAGGAGGGAATTTTGGACATGAAAAATAGCCATTTCACCCTAAATAAACTGATGTCCCATGTCAAGTGATTTGTTGTTGTAGAAGCCAATTCCACAGCAAGTCTAAAAGGAAATCAGTAGTGTTGCAGCTTTCTGCTCCAAGCAGCTCCAGTACTCCAGTCTCCTAGTGTTGATGTTAACAGATATATTTGTATTTCTGGACTGTAAACAGATTAGGCTTCACCATATGTGCTCAGAGCAGAACTCATCATCATAGATGAAGAAATAAGCATTTAAAAAGCTCAATAAATAATTAGAATACTGCACTGTTTGAAAATCCAACAAGTTCTAAAAAGTCTTGATAACAATTAAGAAAATAAAGCAGTATCTCTATAGTCTGAGACATTCAGCTCCTCTACAGGAGAAAAAAATGTTATTTTTCTTTGCTTCTCTTCCCTGAAAATTCTGAAGCTGTGGATCACAACCCAATCTGGTCAGGGCTTATGGAATTATTGAGTTATTCTAACAGAGGAGCAAAATGCTGGGGTTCCTCATGTGACAGCAGCACAAGTAAATACAAAAGACAGTGAAAAGCTTTATTTCAATATTCAAATAATCAGATTTAAATTGATTTTTATATTTAATTAATTAAAAGAAAGCAACCATTAAGAGCAATTGAAACAAAACAATGTTCCACTCTTCCCAACTTAGACATGGGTTCCACAAATTAAATTAGTTTCCTTTCTAACTTTCCACATTCTAAGGATATTTTCATGGCTACCCTTTTACACTAGTGAAATCAGTTGTAAAGGAAAATGATGGTAATCAGAGACAGTTCTAAATCTGGAGACTGGAGAAGGGGTTTGGGGAAAAAAAAGCCTGCAGACACTTTGAAATGGATTTTGTCTGCTAAGAGCTGCTAAAAAAGGTTGTGAAAGTATTTGTACAGAAAACATACCTAAGCTGAAGTTTGTCATCCAGGAGAGTTTGGAGCGTTAAGAAAGCAACATTGCAGATGAGCTGAACTGTTGGTGTGTTCTCAGCACAAGCCACATTTGGAACAGTTGTTGGCATTGTTTGATACAGAAATGTTCAGAGACATTTGGAATCTGTGTGTGTGTCTGGGCATGCACACAAATGCATGCTCAAACTTCATCCATCAACTATTCATCCTGAAATGGTTTATAACTTTGCAACAAGTTGAATATCAAAAGCACTGTTGGGGTTCAAAGTCAATCATTGATGCCCCAGAATGAGTAGCTGATGTTTGCTGCCTTCACTGCTCCTTGTATTCATGACAGAGAAGCTAGATGTGGAGGAAATTAGCAGCACTACCTGAAAGATGAGATTAAAACCTGTAATTCTGTTTAATCCCTCCAGCCTGTGACACAATCAAAGGAAAAAAAAAAAGGTGATGAGAATACAACTTGCAAAGCAGAAGGAAAAATAGTGTGATAAAGGCTGCTTCATCAGCTAAAGCCTCTGGATGCAGATCTGATTGCTGCAGAGGAAGAAATCATTGTCTAAAAACATCAAGCCCTGGGCTCACAGAACAATTCTGAAATGCAAAGCAACAAATTAAACAGCACCCAGGAAGAGTCAGAATCAATCAGGACAAAATGTATGTCATGCTTGAAAGCCTTACTAGAATTCATCCAGCAGTGCTTCAGTTAGTAGATCTTTTGTTAATTGAGATACAACAATACATAGGAAAATTCAGGAAGAAATGGCAGATGTGCTACTAGCTGGTAATTACTCTGCAAATCTGAATCAAATAATAGCTTTCTAACAATTAGAGTAATCATAGTAATTTTAAGGGTGGAGAGAACAAGGATGATATCAAGTTTGTGATATAAAAAACTGGAATTAATACTTGAATAATCTCCATCATTAATCAAGAAATAAATCCATCTTGCAAGTGGATTTCTTGAGAGCAGTTAATAACTGCCATCACACTTTCCTGAGCCTGCAATCCAAATATAGATAGAAGAATGACTGATATCAGTTGTCTGAAAGTGACAATTCCCTCCTGAATATCACTAGCACATGTGACTTGTATAATATGAAGTTTTGAAGTTAAATGATCTTATAAGGAAATAATTCAGCAGCCAGCTTGATGACTACTCTGCATCACAAGCACAGAGAGTTAGGTAAACCTGCTCTGCCCTCAAGTTGAAAGAAATAGTGGGGGTTTTTCAGTGCATATCTATTTCAATTAAAAAATAGGATGTTGTTTCTACCAATTTCCAAGCACTGAACTGCATCTTAGCATGTCCAGAAGGTCTGAACCTCAGTTTAAAGGACATGCAGATGTGGTGCTTAGGGCCATGGTTTAGTGGCATGGTGGTGCTAGGTTGATGGTTGGACTTGATGATCTTAAAGGTCTCTCCCAACCTTCATGATCCTGTGATTCTGTGAAGATGCAGCACCCAACAGGGCAGGGGTTGTCTCCCAGGTCCTGCTGAAGCTGTTCTCCTCTGCATTGCAAAGCTACACAGCAGCCAGTCAGGAAGACCTTCACTAGATAGTGCACCTTCCTCCAGACCAGTGGCAAGGGGCAGCTTCCTGCAAGGAGGGAAGTGTGAAAAGCAGCCCCTGCAGCAGCACATCCTTCACTGTTTACACCAAATACACAGTAAGTCTGGGGCTGGAGAAGAGATCTTCTTTTGCCTCTCAAAGTGAGTTTCATAAGCATACTCACAAAGCCAGATCCTGACTCTTTCTTGTCCTTGCTCCAATTCTCCTTCTTTCCTCTTTGGTTGTTCCAAACTATATTCAAAAGGGACTGTATTCAAGACAATCTTCTGGGGACCTGACTTGTCCAGGTTTGAGATTGCTGCTAACACTGTAGTTTGCTAAGAAAAGAATCAAAGCAATAGGAAAAAACAAAAGTAATTAAAAACAAATGAAGAAAACCAAACCAAACTCCCCTGTTTTGGTCATGATAACTCTGAAAATAGAAACTGCAATTCCATTTCTCAGGTATCTACTCTGATTTATTTTGGCCTCAATAGCTTTGTGGAAGTCAGCTCTGCTTTTTGTGCTGATGTGAATGAAGGGCACTAAAGAACAAGCCCAATGTCCTAGAGTGAATCTATCATCTTCCAGATTCAAAACATATCCAAATGTATTTCTTAAACCCACTGCCAATGTGCAGCCTGACAAAGTCCAGAGAGGACAACAACTGTTTGTGCCTTTCAAACAAATAGCCAGGAGAAAATACATGAGTGTGAAAGCCAAGTCCTATCTCTCAGTGACCAGAAGACATCTATTCATAGAGAACAAGAATAGATGAATGAAACTCTGCTGGAAGAACAAAAAACAAACCAAGGTGCTTGCTAAACCTTGGGAATTAACAAAGTAATCTGTTAGCAAACAAAAGCAAAGACAAATTTCCATCATCCAACATGTCAGGCTAATGAATTGTTTCCCAGAATAGTAGCTTGATGTAGACATGAAAAAAATAAACCAACCCCCCCTCAAAAAAAAAAAACCAAACAAAAAACCAACTGGAAAGATTAATTTTTCTACCTGCACTTCAATAGCATTCTCTCACTTGAAAGACCAAAGAAGAAATATGGCCAGCAGGTGTGGTTGTGAATTTGTGCTGGGATTTAAACAGGACCTTACAGGGGATAAATGCTTAAAGAAGGGAAAAAACTGTTAATTCTGTTGGAAAAGAGCACTTTGTTTTGAAAAGAACTTTTTGTCCCTGAAAACCATTACAGCACCTACTCTGAAAAGCAAAATGACTCCTTTGTCTGCAGGATAGCAAACTTGTTTATAGTGGATCAACAAAATCCCTAAGACTTGTCTGCATTAGGGATTGACTCTTCCAGGGAGAGTGCATGTGCAAACCTACTGCAAAATAATGGTGTCTGGGATTTCACTGAAGGGTGCATGCCAGGGATGACACACAGCCATAGATTCATAGAGTGTTCTGGGTTGGAAGGGACCTCAAAGATCATCTAGCTCCAACCCCCCTGCCATGGGCAGGGATGCCACCCACTAGACAAGGTTGTCCAGGGCCACATCCAACCTGGCCTTGAACACTGCCAGGGATGGGGCAGCCACAGCCTCTCTGGGCAACCTGTTCCAGTGCCTCACCACCCTCTGAGTAAAGAATCTCTTCCTAAGATCCAATCTAAATTTTCCCTCCTTCATTTTGAAGTCTGGCCTAAGATCTTTCCCTAATGCTCCTCTTTGTCAATGGGTTAAGGAGATGCTGATTTAAGGATACTTGTCCTACAAACTCCCCTCCTATTTTTGTCATTTGCATGTCTAATCTGTGTGCAATGCACTGTTAATTTACTCCACAGTGTTCCCCTGCAATAGAATCTGTATGCACATAAAATCTCAATGTCATATCTCCAGATGAAATCCAATGGAAACAGTTTACTCTGAAATCCAGTCTTTGTTCCCTCATTTTTCCACTTCACTGACTGTTGCTTTTTCAAAGTACTCCTAGGGTTCTCTTGCACAACCCTTCATTATGCTGCATTATTTCTTTATTTGGGAAATAAAACTCAAAAAGTCTTTTTCTACAACCTAATTTCCCCCTAATTGTTGGGATGATGGTAAGACAGGTTGTTCAGGAGAGAAAATGCTAATCAATTGGATTTCCAAAACACATTGAAATTCCACACAAATTGGTGCCAGAGTGCAAATGCTACTCATCTGGGAATGGAGAGGGAGGGAAGAGAAATATATATGCCAGCTCCCAGTTTAATACAAAGGATGTGAGATTGGTTTTATTTGAATCAAATGCTATTTAGCAACTTAAGCATCTGGAGCACATCTGATAACCTGGGTAAAATGTATTGATTTCTCTATTGATTTTTCTCATATCCCTTCTCTGGGAGGGAGCTGGAACTGAAAGTATCAAGTGACTCAGCTAATGCCAACTGTAAGTAGAGTGGAGATGTTCAGATATGAAGATGGCTCATTGCTGAACTCCTTATGACAGCTCCTTGCCTTCCACTTGGAGGGAATATCATGGATCTCTTTCTCTCTTGGTCTTGGTTTGCAGTGCTTGGATTTTTTGTATTCAGTATGAGCCTTTTTATCCCTTTGTCCACTGCTAGGAGCAAGTGCCTTTCTTCATGAACTAGATGTATATATGGTTTGAGATAGCATATAGCCTCTGCACTACTATATATATACACTTTAACCCTAGGATCAGACATATAGAGCATTTTTCTTCAGTCCCAATACTGATTCCTATCTTGGAGTACTAGACAGGAGCATACATAACACCTGTGGATTTCTGATCAATTTATTTCCAGGAATAACTCTGAAACTCTGTAATGTTTGTCACTTTCTCTGGGCAGTTTTATATAAGCAAAGGATAGCAGGAATCATAGAATCTTAGAATGTCCTGACTTGGAAGGGACCCAAGAGGATCATCAGTCCAATTTATGTCTATGTACAGGACAATCCCAAACATTACACCATGTGTCTAAGAGCATTGTCCAGATGCTTCTGGAATTCTGTCAGGTTTGGTGTCATGAATATTCCCCTAGGGAGCCTGTTCCAATACTCCACCACCCTCTGGGGGAAGAACTTTTTCCTCATACCAACCTAAACATACCCTGGCAGGAAATTCTTGCACCCTTGGAAACACCAGAACTTCTGCCATTGCCTTCGGTGGGACCAGAATTTCCTGGGCACAAACAAAATTCACCACTGAACTCACACAAGTTTTACTTTGTACTGTTGGATTTAGCCTTTTCTTAGTGACCAAGTCTGGCTCAGAAGCAAGGGAATTTAATAACATTAATTAAAAAAAATAAAAAGCCTAAAAAATGCAGGAAAGGCAGTCTGGAGTTACACTTGACATTCTAA
This sequence comes from Galbula dea, assembly GCA_013399015.1. Lineage (NCBI taxonomy): Eukaryota > Metazoa > Chordata > Aves > Piciformes > Galbulidae > Galbula > Galbula dea. The sequence goes on along the minus strand of VWZX01009228.1, from coordinate 686,046 downwards.
ATGTTTGCACACAGCAAGTAACACTTGAAATATACTTTCAGCAGTAGGAACCCAGACTTTTAAGTTTCAGCTCTCCAGGTTCAAGAATGAAGTCTGTACTAAAGAGGATTCATGGCCACCATATTTGTTTAACCAGTTGTCCACAGCATTTTCTGCATGTCCCAGCTGTGAAGAGGAGGTTGATCTGCTCTTCAGAGAGAATTGCCATGAAGAGGCAAGGAAGGGGAAGAGCTGGTCCAAGTAAGTTAATGGCTCAACTATGAGAAGCTAATCAACCCCTGTTCCCCCAGCAGCTCCTTGTAACACGTCTTCTAGACCCTTCACCAGCTTCGTTGCCCTTCTCTGGACACACTCCAGCACCTCATTGTCTTCCTGTCAGTGAGGAGCCCAAAACTGAACCCAGGATTCAAGGTGAGGCCTCCCGACAGTGCCCAGTCCAGAAGGACAATCCCTCCCTAGTCCTGCTGGCCACACCAGTGCTGATCCAAGCCAGGATGCTGTTGGCCTTCTTGGCCACCTGGGTACTCTGCTGGCTCATCTTTAGTCACTGCCAATCAACACCTCCAGATACTTTTCCTTCAAAGCTCTTTGAAGTTTAATCTAATTCTAAAACAAACAAACAAACAACAACAACAAACACCACACAAAACCAAACCAAAGACTTTACTATCGAATCCTGGCCTCTCCCCCGGTGCGTCTCGCACAGCCTTACCCCGGAAACACGGCATCCTTGCTCCGCTGTGTTATGAAGGCAAAGGAGTGACTGATTAAAGCCCGGACCTGGCCCCGCCGCCCGGCTCTGCGCTCAGCCGCGCGGTGGCACCAAAGCGCCGCTGTTCCCCCCGCACCTCTCCGCGCACCGCCCCGCGCCGCAGGGCCGGAGAGGGCTAGAGGCAGCGGAGCGCCCGCGGATCGCTTCACCTCTCTGCGGAAAAGAGGGAGACACCCTCGGCCAGGTCGCAACGTGGTGCCAGTGCTAGGCCGCGGTATGGTGCCACGGGCTAGGCTGTGGTGTGGTGCTAGTGCTAGGCTGTGGTGTGGTGCCACGGGCTAGGCTGTGGTGTGATGCCAGTGCTGTGGTGCCACGGGCTAGGCTGTAGTGTGGTGCCAGTGCTAGGCTGTGGTGTGGTGCCAGTGCTGTGGTGCCAGTGCTAGGCTGTGGTGTGGTGCTAGTGCTAGGCTGTGGTGTGGTGCCACGGGCTAGGCTGTGGTGTGGTGCCAGTGCTAGGCTGTGGTGAGGTGCCGGTGTTAGGCTGTGGTGTGGTGTGGTGCCAGTGCTAGGCTGTGGTGTGGTGCCGTGGAGCTAGGCTTGGTGTGATGCCAGGGGCTAGGCCGCAGTGTGGTGCTTTGCCTAGGCTGCTGTGTGATGCCAGGGGCTAGGCCGCAGTGCTAGGCTGTGGGCTAGACTGCAGTAGGCCCTGACACAGTAATGGCCTAAGCAAACAGCTGTCAGGAGGGCATCGTGGCTAGAGATGTATTCACTGCCCCTTAGGTCAACTAGGAGCAGAGCATTTACCAGGGCCAAGGTTCAGGTGTTTGCAGGGTTTCTCGTGCATGTTTTTAGCTCCTCTCCACCCTTGTTATTCCTGGCACATGGAAACAGGACGAGATGTCATCTGTGTCCACTGAAATAGTCACCAGACTCTGACTTCTCCTCCTCATGCTGCTCTTTCCTCCATGACACTGGTGCCAGCAGAGCTCATGCCACCACAGCTCATGTGAAAATAAGCACATGTGCTTTTAAGGACAGCTTTTAAACTGGCTTTATGTTCACCAATACTTTTGGTCTAAAGCCCAAAAACTCTGTCTTGCTCTATGTGAGTTCAACTTCATGGCTGCTCAGAGTCCCAATACCAGAAAGAAAACATTGAAGCACAAACATATCTGTGACTACATGTGATATTTTGCTGGTTTCACATCTTTAACTTAGAACTCAGTCAGTCCCTGACTCCTCTCAGCCAAATGCTGGACAAACAAAGCCTTACCCAGTGCCCACTGAAAGCAGTGGAGGTTGGAGGAGCCCCATGGGGAGTGTTCCTAGCCCCAAGAGCTTACAAGTTCAAAAAGACAAAACAAACAATGACAGACATAACAGGCATGCAGGCAGCTGCCTTGGCCCTGACCCTGCAATTTTTTCTGGTCTGGTTTAACCCTCTCTGAGAGGATGCATGATCTGGACTCTTATTTTAGATGCAAATCTTTCCTGCTTACTAATCCAAGGAGGCTGAATACACTTTCTTTAACATATTCTAAGTTGAACCTTCAGAAGCAATATCAGTATAAAATACATTTCCATATATTTAAACCATCAAGAGAAAATCATATCTGTTTCTTTTTCCCTGAGACTAATTTGCTTCTTTTAAAATTTTTATTTGCCCTTCTCTTTTCTCTCTCCACTTTTGTTTTCCTCAGCCCTTCCTATTCCCTATTAATTAGTCCCAGTTGTATGCACTATTTCCTATTTCAGGTTTCTATCTCGTGTGTTTACTCATGTGTGTTCCTACTAGGTATCAATGAAACTATTCACATGCTTAATTAAACACAGACAACATTTTCTAAGGTTATTATTTTACTTTTTATGCATTTTTTAGGTATTTTTCTTCCTTAGCTGTTTCTAGCTTACCTAGCTTTGGACTTGGGCTCTGAGGCAGTGGCTCTCAAGCTGCTTCACTTTTCTCTGGGACTTTAGATCCCCAGCTACCAGCCACACTGACCATCCTTGGAGCACAAGAATCTATTTCTCATCCCTGAAACTTCATTTCAGGGTCCAGCTAACTTGTGCCAATCCAGCTTTCCATCTTGTCCTACCCCAGCTCCTGCCACTGATCTTTCAGCAGAAGCCCTCTGGACTCCCTGGTTGCTCTGCCCACAAAGCCAGCCTTAGCCAGATTATCTTGCCCTTTTCAGGTCCTTGCCTTTCATCTGCCTCCAGAGCTTCACAGCATCCCCAAAGACTGCTCTTCCCCCTGCACTACCAACCACCTACCCTGCTGAGGAGGTATCTCCTGTCTGGACAGTCATTTGCTAGACAAGCTCCATGCAAACACCACTTTCCTCCCTGTCCTCACTGATTTACACTGATTGTAACAGGCTTACAGGACATGGAGGTCTTCTAGAATAAGAGGAGAGCAAAGCAACCAAAAGAAGCAAAGGAAAAGAAAAATGGAGGTGACAGGAAAGGAACTAGTTGGAAGATTCCTGAAGGTTTTGACCCTTCCTCAGCTCCCCTTCATGTGGTAACATCACCTTCCAGCTTGAGTTCTAACCTGAGCTGAATTTGTTGGCTTTTATTTGTCTATAAACCATAAAAGTGCCATAACTTTCCCCTTTTTATTTAGCCAATTTCTAAATGTCACCAAATTTGCCAAGCCTGATTTCAGCAAACTCTTCAGGTTACCTCCATCCATGTTCACCACTTCTACCTGCAGTTCTTCTCTGTCCTCAGGGTGATGAAACTGCCACAGGGAAGAAACCTTCAAGTTGCTCTTCCCATTCTGAGCACTTGAAGTCTTTTTGCTTTTTGTTATTTGATTGGATTTGGGTTTTGTTTTTTTTTTTCCCCTCTTCTTGATCAGGCTGTCTTCAGGAAGAGCTCTAGTTGCTGTTGTCTTCTTGGGATGATCATTTGTGTTTCTGGATCATCAACAGACATCCCACACACCTCAGCTGAGCAAAGTAACTCCTTCTTCATGTGACTTATTTTGAGAAAACCTAAGGCAGCCAATGAGACTCCTTTTGTGCTTATGAATTTGCCTACTATTTAGTCTGTTGCTAAACTGAAAGTAGCAGGATGGTTTGGAAGGGATATTTGGGTTACCTGGCTGCTTCTTTAAATTAAAGACCTACCAGCAGATTAGGAAGGCTTCCTATGAACATGTTGCTGCTTGCAGTGAAGCTGCTCTGTTCCTTGATCATTTCTCTGCAGATGACATGACAGTGAGAGTTAAAACTCCCCCTCCTGCCTCTCCTCAGCATATTCTTTACTTTGCAGACCACCAGCTTGTTTTTTGCAGGTGGTTTTCAGGATCCTCACCTTCAAACTTGAACTTCAAAGCCAAGCAGTACATCTAGTACCCATCTCCTCAGCCTATTTTTCCAGGAGAAAGGATAAACATTTCAAGCCAAGTGCACTTATTACAAGTTTGTTTGCCAAGTACTTCTGCCTCCCTTCCAAGGCCCAGCTATGGCAAAGCATCTGGTTCACAAACAGGTTCCTCCCCTTGGCTGCTCCATGGATGCCAGGGCACAGAGGCTTATCTCTGGGGAAGGAGTTTCCTGGCTGAAAGGGGAAAATGCTGTGGGAGGCACTTGCCAGACTCTCTCCTGTCACAGAATGTGGAGGTATGTGGTAGTCACTGAGCAGATGAATGAAGTGACATGCAGAAGGAGTGATTTCCCCCAGCTCTTCCAGAGCCTGGTGTAAAATTCCCTCAAGTCAAGAGATACCTGTTGATTTCTATGGAGCTTACACTGGGGGTTTCAGCTAATTATTTATCTAAATCATAAGACACTGCCTAGCTCTGGTTTATCTTCTTTAGAAGAGTCTGAGGTCATCTGAAATTCCTTACATCAAAATGGTTCTTGAGGAAATATGTATGGGGCAAAACTACTTGGTTCTGAAAACAGTGCTGCCCTTGGCCTCAGTTTTCCTTACAGCTAGACCAAATGTAACTTCCATAGAGGATAAGTTATTTTAACTTGATGCTTGGGTCAACCTCAATTTCAAAAGAACATAAATCTGCCACAAAGCCATGTGCTTCTTGTGCCTCACACTCCACATCCAGATCTACCATGACACAGGCTCAAATACAGAACACCTACACAGTTCTTTCTTTTCTTTTCTTTCCTCTTCCTTAATCATAGATTGCACAGGAAAATTAAGAACTAAGAACTTTCAGACACCCCTCTGCAGCTTTGTGGGAAATTTAGACTAGAGATTAGAAGAAGATTCTTTACCCAGAGGGTGCTGAGGCACTGGAACAGGTTGCCCAGAGAGGTTGTGGCTTCCCCATCCCTGGCAGTGTTCAAGGCCAGGCTGGATGTGGCCCTGGGCAACCTGGTCTAGTGTGTGGCATCCCTGCCCATGGCAGGGGGTTGGAGCTAGATGATCTTTAAGGTCCCTTCCAACCTGGGCCATTCTATGACTCTATGATATTTGATAGTAACAGTGGTTAAACCTTTCTTATTTTTCCTTCTGATCAGACTGCAAGTGGCATGCTACTAGAAAAACCACCTGATTCTCAAATTTGTGCTTGTTGTTCACTTTGAATTTCAGCACTGGGCAAACCAGTGCATGGGTTGCCTGAAAGCAGGACCTACCATCTGACTGGGCAGAAGGAGAACATAAGTGATTTTCAAGCACAGATCATTCTATGAGCTACCTAAGCTGGTGCCCTTCCTGTGAGGATGTTCCCAACCCTCCCCTTCTCCTGCCCTTCAGCTCCAAGGGATGCCAGTAACAGAATCTTCTCTGTTTAGTCTCTTCTGGGTTTCATTCTGAAGCTTACATATTGTCTTCTTTTCTTCTTCTTGTACTCAAAATGCTGGATTATTGGTGATGGTTCTGGGTGACCTTATTCTGATGTTATTAGTCTAGCTGCTATAGTTTTGTTACACAGGATTTCAGGTACATGCCTCTTTTGGAAAAGGACATTTCTTTTGTGAAAGAACTTCTTTTGTCTGTCTGGTTTTTTCACACTATATATATATGGTGCCTGCTGCAAATGCTTCTCTGCTGTACACATAAAAATAAAGGGGTTTTAATCATCATGTGCCCATCATTCCTGCTGGCCAATTTACAGCACAAAAAATGTTTAAAATGTTTGGTATTCCTGGAAATATTCTATTCAAGGAGGTAAAAACCCAAAGCTCAGTCTTATTCTCTTGGACAAAAGAAAATCCAAGTGTGTACTGTTCTCTGTTTTCTGAAGCTCATCTAATGTAGGCTCTGTTTCTTATCAAATAGCAGGAATGAAATGGCAGAATTAAAGGCTCTCCAAATTTTCCTGCATCTTAGCAGCCAAAACCTAGAAGCATCTTCAGCTGACCTCCACCAACAGAGAGGAGCAAAAGGAAGGAGGAAGCCCTGCAATTAAAAGAAGCCAGAAGTGCTGAACCACAGCTTCCAGAAACACTCAGGAAATGTCTGGGACCTGCTGAATTGCAGTAAGGTATTATCCACCCCTGAAACACTGAACAGTTTTCAGAAGTCCAGATCAGGCATAAAATGGCTTTGTTGCCCTCACTAAGGTTCTTTATTCCACACAAGCAGATTTTGACTTGCCAGGAGGGCTCTCATCACCTTAGGAATGTAAGAGGTTAATTCAAGCTGTCTTGATATCAGCTAATAATGATGTGATTTATGACCTCTGTCATAAAGCATCCAAGAGATCAAAGACCAAAACAATGTTGCTTCATTTCAGGTTGATTTTGTTCAATGCTAGCAGCAGCTGGCACTTGGGATATTTTTTCTTGCTAGAAGCCCACATATTTTTTTTGTTGCTGGAAGTGGAGTAATCTGCTTGGACTTGATGATCTTAAACATCTCTTCCAACCTTAATGACTCTGTGATTCTGATTGTTGCTCATTGTCACCATTTATCCTTGACTTTGCATCATCTCCTCCACCCATAACATCCCCATGGGCAGCAATATTTGCTCTTGGGAAGGAAATTACTGAATTTTCTGAAAACAGGGATTGGAAACAATGTATTTTAGATTTGGGGCAGAGTCTTGCATTAACATTTCAGTTTAAAATTTCATTGAAAAGTTTCTTTTTTCTTGATACCCTTTTCAAATCAGTGGCACATCACTAAGTGGTTTTCCTGCAGAGTCCTTTCCAAATGTTCTGTGAAGTGGCACAGCTTACATTCTTCTGCAGTTGGTTTCATTGAATCCTGCAAGCTCTGCTGTTGGAATAACACAGGTATTGTGGGGTTGTTTTGCAGAGAGGCTCATGAAAAGTAACATCAAACCAGAAATTCAAGGAATTTAAGAAAGAATAAACTAATTAACCAAGTTGGAATTTGGATAGGATACCAAAATTGCTATCATCTCTTCCTTAGACAACTTTAATGAGAATCAGTCACAGGGTGAGTGCTCAGGACTTGACTTCCTATATGTCAGTGGGAAGAGGTGGCACTATCAGCATCAGAGTGTTTTTGGGCACTGGACACAGGGCTGGAGCAATACTGACACAAGAGCAGAAATGTCAAAGTATGTCACCTGCCAGGATCTTTACAGCTTGCCTGCTGTAAATAGAGTCATAGAATTGGCAGAGTTGGAAAGGAACTTAAAGATCATCTAGTTCCAACCCCCCTGCCTGCCAGGGACACCTCCCACTAGAGCAGCTTGCCCACAGCCCCAGCCAGCCTGGCCTTAAAAGCTTCCAGGGATGGAGCTGCCACCACCTCTCTGGGCAACCTGTTCCAGTGTCTCCCCACCCTAACAGTGAAGAACTTCCTCCTAATGTCCAATCTAAATCTCCCCTCCTCTAGTTTGCATCCATTCCCCCTAGTCCTATCACTACCTGACCTCCTAAAAAGTCCCTCCCCAGCTTTCTTGTAGCCCCCTTCAGATACTGGAAGTAAATAAATATTTACAGATAGTGGAATGAATAAATAACTCAATAAATAAATTAGTTAAAGCTTTGGTTTCATTTCCAGACAAGTCTCAGAATTCCTGTCTGCTCTTGGGCACTCTGTGTCTCTCAGTTTGTGCCTTGTATAATGAAAATAATAATAATTACCAACTTTAGAGGATTTTTTAGGGACTCAACTCTTTGATTGCTGTCTATGAGATTTTCCTTGCTGCAAAGCAATATAAAAGTGCCAAATTGTACTTATACTGTTATTAATATTTTATACACTAGTATACACTTGACAAACTAGTTCAGTGTTTGTAAAACAACTTCCAAAGGTAGAACTAGAGTTTCTCTGGAGGTCTTATTTTTAATCAAAAATAAAGTACTATGTCCTAGATCCTAGATGTGTTGTTCAGAGGAAGAGATGCCAACAGTAAGGACTCTTCTCCTACCTTAGACTCACAGGTTACATACTGCTACATTTGAAGGTCCCAAAGCTCAATATTTCAGCCTGCTCTTTCCATGGTTTTGTAGATGATAAAACTAGAAGTACTACTGCACAGAGCCAGCTTTAGAGCTGTCTACATTAATTCTTGTTTGAGCCACAAAGCATCTCACAGAAGAACATCTTAAAGTTGCTATTGAGAGTGAATCTGCAACAGACCTCAGGTAGTTACCCAGTCCAGTTTGTAAAACTAGGCATTCTTATTTCTAGCAGGAATTTTCCTGCTATTTGATGTCCTTTTATTCTTGCTAATTTCATGTGTTTGCTAGATTTAAGAGTCCATAATCAAACCTATCCAATTCCCCATGGTAACAGCTAAGAGGTTAAGTCCAAATCAATCTTTAGTACTGATAAACTAAGCAGCTAGAGCTATTTGAGTCTTTTACCCTGAAGTATGATTAACAGTCCCCAAGTCATGCTTGTGACTCTTCTCTGAACTCCTTCAGCAGTATTCCTGAACCATGGACCCCAGAACTGGACCAAAATATTTCAGTAATGATTTCATCAGTGCTAAATACACCAACAGTGCAGTAACTCTCGACACCTATCTTCATTCATTATTCCTCTGATGCCTATTTATTAAGCTCCTATTAGACATTCTGTGCACTGTGTCATATTGGGAAATTATACCCAGATGACTATGAACTTTGATCTCCAACTCTTGTTGAGAAGCAGTGCTCCCCAGAACTGAGGATCCACTCTCCAATTCCAGGCTGAAATGCTGCTTCTTAGGTTCTGACTTATGTTAAATATGGTACTGACCTTCTGTACTGCTCCTCCAGTCAGTGTTTTCTTTTCAAACATGGCCTAGCTTTGGTGATCATCATGGTGATCAATATCCTGAGGTTCAGCTGCTGGTGGAAGACTCTTTCAAAGCATAGTCTCATGAGAACAGTATAATTACCAGGTACAACTTAGTCAGAAACATTTAGATGTGGTGCTTAGGGACATGGTTTAGTGGTATGGTGATAGGTATGGTTGGACTTGATGATCTTAGAGGTCTCTTCCAACCTTTGTGGTTCTGTGATTTTTGGATTCTACAGAGATGAGTAAGGAAGGTGATCAACTTTCCTCCACCAGTTATAAATCTGGAAGTTGCTATTGATCAGAAACTATCCAGATTCTTCAAAATAAAGGTACTTTATAACATCTTTTAGTACTGAACACTGCAGTTCAAGAACTTAGGCTGTGAAGATGAATTGTCTTTCCTTTGCTCTACACCAACCTGTCACTGATACTGTATTGATAGATCACAGAATCACACAGAATCTCCCAAGCTGGAAGGGACCCACAAGGCTCACCAAGTCCAACTCCTGTTTAGGCACAGGACAACCCACTGTCTTCCTAAGTGCATTGGCCAAGTGCTTCTTAAACTCCATGAGAGTTGGTGCCATGGCTGCCTCCCTGGGGAGCCTGTTCCAATCCTCCACCACTCTCTGGGTAACGAATCTCTTCCTCACATCCAACCTGAATTTCCTCTGGCACAGCTTCATGCCATTCCCCTGGGTGCTGTTGCTGCTCACCAGAGAGAAGAGGTCAGCACCCACCCCTCCCTCTCTGCTGAGGAAATTCTCAACTGCCATGAGGTCTCCCTTCAGTCTCCTCTTCTCCAAGCTGAACAGACCAAGTGATTTCAGCCTTTCCTCATAAGTCTTCCCCTCCATTCCCTTCACCATCTTTGTGGCCTCCTCTGGATGCTCTCAAACAATTTCATGTTCCTCTTGTATTGTGGTGCCCAAAACTGCACCCAATACTCCAGGTGAGGCTGCATCAGTGCCAAGTAAAGTGGGACTAGCTCCTCTCTCCATGGGCTAGCAATGGACTGCTTGATGCACCCCAGAGCCCTGCTGGCCCTTTTGGCTGCTAGCACACACTGCTGCCTCATATTCAACTTATGATGGATCAAAACTCCCAGATCCCTGTCTGCACTGCTGCTCTCCAGCCTCTCATTCCCCAGGCTACAGGTTGTTTTCAGTTGCCCCTTCCCAAGTGCAGAACCTGCCACTTGCCCTTGTTAAACTTCATCATGTAATGATTTAATATGAGAGCATATAACATGAGATTGGGTTCAATAGTTTTAAATAGCTTTTAAAAACTCCAGTTCAGTCTCTTCAAACTATCCTTTTTTTTGCAAAGCAGGCTAGATAACACCAGTGCCAGAACAAACACCAGCCCTTCTGAATCTCAGCTATTGCTTAGAACATCCTCTCTCACCTCTTAGCCAAAGAAACTCAGAATAAGATGAATTTGATTTGAAAAGGAACTGCTAAAAAACCCTTCAGAGCTAGAAGGTTTGATTGACAGAAAGAGAGTTCACCAAAGATGCTATTTAAGCAAGTCCTACACAGAATTCCAGATACACTGGGTAGCTATATCCAGTCCCACCTTTAAAGTAAGCAAACTGTAGGTAATCTCAAGGTCCCACTCACTCACTATTCCTCCAACCCCTCCCAGATAACAATTTGTTGTTGAAAAACACTGGGAAGAGAGAGAAACCAGTGGGTAGAGAAGGATGTTAATTGTTCTTACTAGAAATACTACCTAGATATGTGCTTTTTCTGTCTTATAATCTGTTTTCCCTGGTGTTATCCAGAGTTAGTATTTATTATACATATATATTATTGCATATAGCTGTATAGATGTGTATTGCAGAAATACATATTGTTCATGTCTAGATTTATTTATTCTTCTAGCTTTTGGGGACAAGCAATGCTGGCTTTCTAGAAAGACATATTTGCTCCTCTTCCAAAAATGTGCTCAGAGGAAATGTTGGACAGCCTGTCAAAACTAGTTACAGCTTCTTCTTTCTCAGCCTGCCCTGCCCTGTCTTGCTTTGCTCCTCAGCTGAAGTTCCAGCAGAAAATAACTCTACAGGAACTCTCTATGGTTCTCATTTCTGAAGCTGACTTTAGTCCCTAAGGGACCATATGCTGGCCAGAAATCATCACAATAAGGAGACAGTTCATCTCCTCTCTGAATTTCCCAACCTTTCTTTTGCTTAACAGGCTTTGTTGGACAAGACAGAAAGCAATGGGAACTAGCTCCTCTGCTTTTACACCCTTTGACAGTTCCCTTCAACCAGGGGAATTTTTACACTGGCATCTGTGACCAGATTCCAAGTTTCCTGAACTGTTCAAAGACTGCAAAACAGCTGGGTCAAGGGGCACAGAAACTATCCAAATTCATTTTGCTTAAGCTTGAGGTCTGGTCTTGCTTAGCTAACAAGATCTCATGACATCATAGCCCATGCAGCTCTGCCTTGCAAAGTGTTCCTTGGACAGGATGCTGAAAAGCAATCAAGAAAAAGACCAACACAGAGGTTGCTCAGGGTAGTTCAAACTGAGGTTTGTACTCAAATCCTCACTCTAAATTGGTAAGAAAAGAAAGGAGAGGAGAAGGGAAGGGAGGGGAAGGGAAGAGAAGGGAAGGGAAGGAAAGGAAAGGAAAGGAAAGGAAAGGAAAGGAAAGGAAAGGAAAGGAAAAGAAAGGAAAGGGGAAAGGAAAGGAAAGGAAAGGAAAGGGGAAAGGAAAGGAAAGGAAAGGAAAGAAAAGGAAAGGAAAGGAAAGGAAAGGAAAGGAAAGG
>VWZX01009228.1:604717-665813 GCA_013399015.1 Galbula dea | reverse complement strand
GTCTCCTCCTCCTCTTCCTCCTCCTCCTCTCCCCGGTGTGACTTGTTACTTCCACTCGCTCTCTTCCCCCCGCCGATGCCAAACCGCTCACTGACTTGCCGCCGCCGCGGGAAAGTTTGGCGGCGGCCGGGAGTGACATGTGTCAGGTCTCCCGGTAACCGGGGGCACCCCTTCCAAAAATGCACCGCCAGCGCGGGGAGGCGGGGGGTGGTGGTGGGGTAAACACCACACACGGACACGTTTGGAGGCAGGAGGCTGTGAGCTGTGCCTTCTTAACCCTGCGGACCGGGACCGGGACCGGACCGACGGCGAGAACGGGACGGTGGCTTCTACCCCCTCCAATCTCCCAGGCTGGCAGCACGGGTGCGGGTCAGCGGAGACACCCTGCTTCCGCGCAGGGCCGCGGAACCCCCGCAGCACGCGGAATTAAAACCAAACAACCTGTAGCCTCCCCGTACCGGGAACAGAAGTGCGAGGCGGAGAGGGCTCGGGGTTGGGCTTCTGAAGGAACCTGTACCGGCGAGGCTCGGCTTGGGTTTTTATTTTCTTTTTTCTCTTTTCATACTTTCTTTTTTCCTTGTATTCCCCCTACCCCCCCGAGACCTCCCCAGCAGACAGCCTGGGTGAAGAAACGTGTCACGTTTCTCCTTTGTGTGCTGCCTGCCTGCTTGCCTGCCGACCGGAGGGAGGGAGAAAGGCTCACACCCCCCAGCCCCCTCCTCCTCTCTGCCCGTTCCACTCGCCACAGGTTTGCCCCCTCGGTCCCCGGGGCTCCCCCTGCAGGCGTGGGCAGGGAAGCGCAGAGGGTGCCCCGTGGGGCTGGTTTGGACTCCGCGGGGAACAGCGTTGCCTCCACCACCCCTCCACCAAAAAATCCCCAACCAACCAGTCAAAAAAACAACCGAACAACAAAAAGCCTAAACCCCAAGAATGAATCAATAATGGTGTTGGAGCAGCGGAGTTCCGTGGTCGGTGCGTGGGAGTCCTCCTTTAGAATGGGCTCTTGACATTCCGAAAGTTTCTAAAGTTTAATTTTGGGGCGAAAGGATCTTGCTTTCCGCCTCGGGAGCGAGAGCCGGGGCAAGGAGGCGAGGGAAGGCAAGAGACGAGCGCGGGTAAGGCTCCTCGCTCCCTTTCCTGCTGTGCAGGGTACGCGGCAGGATGCGCGGGGGGATGCGCAGCGTTCGGTCTGCCTTAATCTGCTGGGCAAGATCTTTGCTTCATCTTCCAGAGCTTGCGTGGAGAAAATAAAAGACAGTCCGTGAGGTGTTTGGTTTGTTGGGTTTTTTTTCTCTCTTTCGTGCCGGGTTCAGGAGGGTGCGAGCTCCTTTCCCAGTGCAGCCTCTGGCCGAGAGTGCTGGTGAGCGCTGGTGGGGTTCCAGGATGGGTTTTGTGGTGGAGGGGCAAAGCCTGGCTGTGAGCAAACAGTCAGTACGGATAGGAGAACGTGGACTGAGAAACTTGGGAGAATAGTCTGGACAGGCAGCAGGCTGCTGGTATGTTCTCAGGGGGAAAAAATAATCTCAGGAGTAACCACTGTAAATTTCTGTTATCGTCGTTTGTACGCAAGGAGTGAAGAGCTGCAGATCATCCCTACCTGGGAGTCACTTCTGCTTGTGAGAAGAGGTGTCTGGCTACTTTGCTTCCAGAGAGAAACACTGAAGTTTCCCTTCCAAAGAGGATTTCCCGTGGTCTTTTCTCCGTGTAAAAGCCCAAACCTCAACTCCAGTGAGTGGGAATCTTTCCGTCGACATCGTAGGAATCACTCTGTTGGCTCAGGGAGCTTGGATCAGGCCTTGGGAAATTTTCCTTTACGAATGTGGGACGAGGAAGTTGTGCCTGGTGTCTGTACCCACGTTAATTTGGGGATGTGTGGAGGGCAAAGAAGTCAGAGATCAAGTTCTAAGAGATTTTGACAGGTTCAATTTAATTTTTTTTAAGGTAATTTTAAAACATGAAGGAAAAACTTTCCTGCTAGTGATATTACTGTAAAGAAAATATGATTAATTATTAAATCTGCTACATGAAACCCTTTCGAGCGAGAACCAGTTTTTAGTGTTCAAATTAGTGTTTATTTTTAATTTCAGCTTTTTTTTTTTTTTCCTGCCTTGAATAATTTGTTCATATTAAATATAGGTATTTAGAAGCCCCCTGGTTTTGTAGTAAATTGCTATTTTAATGTGTACTTCTGACAAACCGGTGGCGTTTTTGTGTACTTACATCCTAGGTTTAATTACTCCGAATAGGAGGTTACTGAAGGGTTGAGGGAAAGAGTGTTTCAAATAACAGCATTTCCAAAACACACAGAGTAACCTTCATGATAGGTCATGTAGTGGCATACAAAAAAAGACCCAATTAGACATTCTCATTTATTTTACTAATATATATAGCACCTGAAATAGACTTGCTTCATGTGAGGCCTTGCTGGTGTAGCCTTTAAGATTTAACAGTAACCTCCCCAGGAAGCTTAAGCAGAATCAATTGTATAAATATTTGGGTATTTCTTTGTTTTTAGTTTAACCTCGGTGCTTCTTCGTGTTTTGTCACAAGATCTTTTGCTACAGTGAAGTGTTTATAACCTTTGAGGGAGGAAAAAGAACAGAATGTTTTGGAGCTTTCTGTTTAGGGAAGATTGGGGTGAAATTACCAGAGGCTAGAGAGAGCAACCAAATGAGAGTTGCTCGAGTGTGAGGAAAAGAAGTGTAGAAGTATATGAAGTTTAATAGATAGAATTATTTTAATGGATTAAATTATTTTAAGAGATGGAATTATTTTAAGGCTGCACTAGGCAGATCTTGAGTTTCTGCTTTTTGAAGTGACTGATTTTCTGCTTTTTGTAATCATCTGTTGCCTATACATTTTTAAAATGCTTTCTGTAATAGAATGTGTCAGAACTAACATTTGGAGATTAAAGGTGTATTTGCTTAGAAACATTCCTGGATATTTTTAGAATAAAGTTCTTGTTGCACTCAGATATATTTGTAAAAAAATAACTGTAGCACAAGTTCTTTTTGAAAAGAGTTTTAATTTGATTTTCTGGACTGATTTCCATGAGCTAGAATAAGCTTTTTTTTTTTATATTCTGAGGAATATACCTGATTCAGCATTGCATGCACAGGAGTTATTCAAGGCTAGTGGGCTGAAAACAATAGAAAACTTCTGAGATGTGATCTGTGTTGTGGCAGTGTTTTTGCTCTGTGTTATTGCAGATGTCATTTAACCTCTTTGTTTTTCATCCTCAAAATGTGAGGGCTGGTATTTAGCTACCTTTTTGATAGGGTGCTTAATTAATATTTCTTGAACACCAAGTCCTCTTTTGTTCCATTTCTATTTTTACCAGCTTTATTTGGGAGAAATTAAAACCTGGTGGTGGTTGGAAAAGAATGGTTCATGGGAGTCATCATGTTTTTTTCTTTGTGAGTCAGATTGTGAAGAGGTCACTTGCTCATAGGAATTGAAAATGATTTAGGACATAGGTCACTGAGAAGTACCCGTGGACTGATTTTGACTGGAGGAAAACTGCAAATCACAGTCAAAACTGAAAAATGCTAATAGCTTTGTTGCAAAATAATCATTTTGGGTACACTTGAACTGATTACTCTTCTGAAATTTGGTGACAGCTCGTGGGTCTAGAAGTAATGCAGATGATTTTTTTTTCCTCCCAGCCGCTGTCGCATACCTCTCGACTAATCCCTGTTAGAAGAAGTACTTGTCATTTAGATTCTTGTTCCCTATCCTGTTTTGGCTTGAGATCTTTCTTAATTGTATGTGTAAATTAGTGGCATCAGCAAAGCAGAATGGAAAAGATGAAATTGTAGGAGAGGTGAGCTGTAGTACACTAGCCTCTAATGAAAGTTAATCTCCAAATTCCAGTTCTATCATTCCTTGTTAGTTTGGAGGTTTTCTTCCATGTTTGCTGCTCCTTCCCAGGGTGAGAATCCTTACCTGACTGCACAATTTCCAAGGGCACTTTTATTAACTTAAATTGAAATTCCAAAACTTCCAAACTGACCTCAACCCAAAGAGCAATCCCAGAAGGATCATTTAACACCGATCATCTTTTTTGCTCTCTCTTTTCCGAGGGTCTCAGTAGTTTTAATCACACTTACTCATTTTTAAACCCTTCTGAGACATTTACTGCAAATTCTAAGAGACAGTTATCCTTTGAGGCAAGATTTGATTCTGTTTTGGCTTTTCTGCCTCCCCTCACCTCCCCCCCTTTCAGCTATGTTTGCATTTTAAGGGCAAGACCATGTTTTGTGTCAGAAGGCTGAGTTTGAAAGTGCCAGCAATAGTTCTCCTACGCTGTCATCACTGAAGTAGCTGAAAATAATCTCTTTAATGAACAGTTACTGCAGTGTTTATTGGTTCACCAAAGTGTAGCTTGGGATGGTGTCAAGAAGGTAAAGTTTGAACTTCAGAGTTATGTGTGCAACTATGTTTAATAGCATGCTTTGGGTTCCTAGTCTAAGGAAAATGAAATTAAACTGCTCAGCACAGTGTTTTATGCTGTTAACTGTCTGAATTCTTTTTAGTAAATCCTGGAGGTTGTTGAGGAGAGGGAATAAGAACATTAGAGGCTTAGTTTTTTAGATCTATTTAGTTATGTTTAGTTATTTAGTAATCACACATCTGGAGGTAGAAGGGGTTTCTCAGCAATTTGTTTCTTATTTCAATATATACATTAGTCAGGCTGGCTCCTGAGGGTTGGGCTGGCTCCCTGCAATACCATGAGCTGTAGCCTCAATGTGCCCTAGATGTGGATGTCTCCTCTGCCTGATGGCAGAGAGCTTTGCTGTGGCTGCACCTGATGAAGGGGACTTCCTAATTGCTGAGGCTGGGCAAGGGAACAGCAGGTAGATAGGTTTAAGGGACAAGGCAGAGTTTTCATTCAACGTGAAGAAGGGACATTTTCTGTCCCCACCACCTCACTGCTACGTGGTAGCCCTTCTGGGGTGGATGGAGTGACTACAGATCTCCATCATAAACCCCTCTTGGGCTTTGCAGGCTGGCTTGGCTTAACCTCTGGAGCTTCCTTGTTTATCAAGAGACTTTGATCTTCTCCCCCCTTCCTATGGGCAGCAGGTACTGAAAGCAGGTGGTGGCACGGCTTTGTTTGGAGAAGTTTCCAGTCCATTGGTGGTTGCAGAGTCCACAGAGGTAGATACTGCAGGTCCTTTGCTTGCTGAGCTGGTCCTTTGGATGTCTGCTCTGCATCAGAGCACGGCTGCAAATTGTGTCAGCTTCTGCTGCTCTTTCAGTTAGTTTGCCTCCAGGATGTTGTGAGGATGAGTGAGATTCCAGCAGGCCTGTGCCAACTTTGTCCCTGTGGGAAATGTTCTTTCCTGTTGGACCCAACCTTGGGAATTGATTGGAACAGTGGCATTTTGTGGCTAGGCTGTGTATTGTTATATATACACCTAGAAAGCTGTTGGATTTTCCTAAGCATGTTATTTCTTTGGATAAGTATTTACATGGTGATGAAAAATTTCTTGTATCCTTTTCAGATTGATGTTTTGTTGATGAGCCTATTAGAATAATTTAATTTTTCTCTTGCAACATGATGTGTGATTTGCAACTGAAATCAGAATTTCTTCCCTAAGTAAAATTAAATCCTGATTTATTCCATTATCCAGCTTCTTTATTTCAGCCTAAACTAACACAATGCCTATTTTTAAAATATTAATTATGTATTTGATGTAATTTGAAATTAGGTATTTGATCTAATTTGACAAATTGGGGGTTTTGACACATGTATATGTTAAAATAGTGTGATCTTGGTGGCTATTAACCACTGTGATTTTTGTGATCTGCCCTTTGGGGAGGGGAAGGAGAATGGCTGTCCAAGTTTAGTGTATTGCACTGCTTGTCTTACAGGACCAAATCAGGTCATGTAGTCTGCAAACTAAGGAACTTGTGTGGAGAGAAACAATTTCAGAGCTTCCCACTGATTTCAAACCTAACCCTGTGCTAAGGATCTGCCACAGATGTTAACTTTGCCCAGGAATGGCAAAGAAAATTTATCAGAGGTGAATATCCCTGTTACAAGAAAGATAAAGATATGGAGGTGCTGGAACGTGTCCAGAGAAGGGCCAGGAGAATGATCAGAGGACTGGAGCACCTCTGCTACGAGGGCAGGCTGAGAGAGTTGGGGTTGTTCAGTCTGGAGAAGAGAAGGCTACCAGGAGACCTTCTGGTGGCCTTCCAGGATCTAAAAGGGGCTACAAGAAAACTGGGGAGGGACTTGTTAGGAGGTCAGACAGTGATAGGACTAGGGGGAATGGATGCAAACTAGAGGAGGGGAGATTTAGATTGGATATTGGGAGGAAGTTCTTCACTGTGAGGGTGGGGAGACACTGGAACAGGTTGCCCAGAGAGGTGGTGGCATCTCCATCCCTGGAAGTTTTTAAGGCCAAGCTGGCTGGGGCTGTGGGCAAGCTGCTCTAGTGGGAGGTGTCCCTGGCAGGCAGGGGGGCTGGAACTAGATGATCTTTAAGGTCCCTTCCAACTCTGGTGATTCTGTGATTCCAACCACCTTTAAATTTTGCCATTCTGTCAGTGCTAAGTCTTGGGAAAAAAGCTACTTTAAATTGTACTGTTGATTCCTCTTTTTTGTAGGTCTTAGTATTGATGTTGAGGAGGCACTTGTAACCGACCTTGCAGAACAAGAAGTGGGTAATACCTGTGTCATAAAACCTAAGAAAAAAAATAGAGCTACTTGGCCTTTAGATCAGGAACTGACAAGTTTTACCACATGCAAATAAAGCAGAGGAAATTTGAAGGGTTATCAGTGGGAAGCCACGAAGAGCTTTGGGAAGGAGAAGGACAACATGCAAACAATGGAGACTTGGGGAGTGCTGTGGAAAGAGGCCAGAGAAAACATGTGGCTGGGCAGGAGCCAGGAGAGGTCGAGGCAGTGCTGCCAGGAGGTGGGTAGCTGCCCAGACAATAGGGGCTTGGGTTCATAAAAGAAAAAGAGGTGTGATTTGTATCTGGTGCCCAATGTATGAAGGAGTTTTCACCTTCACTTCCTCTGTGGGAAGAAATCCTGAACTCTTCTGCACGCCGGTGTTAACGCACGCGGTCAGGCACGGATCTGGCAGGCAGAGGACTTCTGCTGCTTCACACTGGCCACAGCTGAGGCCACAGAGTGCTGGGAGCTGTTTGGTTTAAATAAGAGGTCTTGCTAATTGCAATGTGTGTCTTAGGAAACTTATTTCTTAGTATTTGCCTTGAAAAGAGGTTTTTAATTGCTGCAAATCCAAGTGTTGCTTTCTTAGTGTGGCAGAGGAGGGACAGAGCCCTTTGGAAGAGGAAGGAGAAGAAAAGGGTGTAGAAAACAGAGGCTAGTATCTTTCAAATTCTAAAACACAATAACTGAAATATTTATGACTCAAGGCACTTCTCTGTAAGAGAACACAGCCAGGATTGTGGTTTCATTACAGTACTTACAGTATCCTCCTGACCTAAAAATGAAACCAGATAAACCTAATGCAGTCAGGTGTGCCCAGACTGCAGAGATCTGTGTAGCTGTTGTGCTTTTCACTTGTGTCAACACGTTTTGCTCTTTGCTGAAGAGCATATTTCATGCAGTAATTAATAAATGATTACAATGTGCATGGGGAATGGACAGAGGAGAGGTGCTGTGGACTGCTTGATAGATGGCAAAAATGAAGTCTTGATTGAAAATCAATTAGTGGACTGTGGGGGTGCAAAAACTGTTAAAATATTAGGATGGTTCTTTACTAAAGATCATGAAATGCTGTCATGCAGAAATTTATCCAGACTCATTGGTTACCAGCCTTAAATGCATTTAAATGACTTTTAATGTTGTGATGATGCCTGTAAATTGCTCCTGGTACACAGTAACTGTCAGTGAATGGTGAAGAACATATATGATCAGTGATTCATGGCCAGTGATTCACCAGGTAACTCTCTTGAATACATGGAAGGAGTTTCACATAGTGTGATAGCTATTTGCACATTCTTGTGCTTAAGAGAAGGAGTTAAGCCTATTGTGAGAGAGACTTTAACATCTTTGCTATTTCATTCTATTTGAAGTGACTGACATCTACTTAAAGAGTTAAAGGTGTGTTTGTTTAGCAGGGGATGTTGTGACCAGTCTGTTCTTGGGCCTCTTGTTTCTTGTTGACCAGGAAAGGGCATGAAGTATACTTAAGCAACCAGAAATTTATATCTTGTGAACTGAGACATGACAGCCTTTAAAAAAAACCTTCATTGAGGGTTATTTTCTTCCTTTGCTTTGGTTTGGTTTGGTATCTGGAAGCCAGATAATGCTTTCAAGTCACAGAGAAGCCAGGAGAATGGTGAAACTGCCAAAATACTCTCAGAGACATGGTGTGATTCTTGGGGTGTCCTCCATGGGTTTAAGAGCTGGACTTGAGGATCCTATTGGGTCCCTTCCAGCTCAGTCAGTACTATGATACTGTGACTAATTTTGTGTATAGCTGCAGAGCACTGACTGCTGGGTGAGGAAGTTGATGGTTGCTCAGATGTTTCTGCAGCTTTGGGAGCAGTGTATGTCCATATCTGGACCTGCACACGTGGCTGGACAGCAGTGCAGGGTTCCTGTGTTTGTCCACCACTTTCCAGGAAGGGGGCTACAGCCTTCTGAAGGAGTGTGAATATATTGGGTAGCATAGCAAGGGTGTTTGAGGAGCAGGATTCTCCTGTGCAGGAGCTGACCCTACTGGAGAGTGAATTTTACAGTGTAAGAAAGGTATTTAAAGGGTTGTAGTGGGAAAACTTGCCCTTCCAAAGTCTGCCTTGAAGAAAGTGAGGAGAGATGACTTCCAGTCTAGCTTTGCATTCATTTCCAGACTGAGCATGGCTTGTGGCATTGGTCTCCTGCCATACCCCAACAGCTGATTGGCCCTGGGGTAGCTGTAGGCTTCAGGGAGGACTTGGACCACCAGCAGTGGGGTTTGGAGTGGCAAGTGGTGGAGCACTTTGATCTGATGGTGACCTCCTGCCACCTGGCAGGACTCTCTGGTCTGGAATTCCCAGCTCCTGTGGTGGCACCCTCATGCCCTTCTCACAGCTTTACCTGTCTCACACTTCAGGAGAGGACATACTTGAAAGCATGGCCTCATACTGGTGTGGAAGAATCTCTCCCAAGGCTTTCAGCCCTGATCCCAAATTCCCTGAAGTTGTTGTGAAGACTCCCTTGTTTTGGCTTAGGCACTGAAGCTGGCTGATGCTTTGGATGTGTTTGTAGGTTCATGTGCTGACCTTCTTTTTGAGGTTGAGAAGTGACTGGCTATGTAGCTGCTCTTCAAAGCCATCTAGACTAGGGCTGGTGATGAGGTGCTTGTGCATATTTAAGCCAAGTCCAAGTGTTTTCAGTCCTTCCAGCAGCCCTTGACAGGCTCTGAGCAAGTTACTAAGATGGAAAAGCCATATCTAAGTGACTTCTTCCTAATATTGAAATACTTTGAAGGATTCACTGTCATTCATTCAGAGAATGAGACTCTTAAAGAATACAGCAGACAGGTGTATCTTTGGTGAGGATCACCAAACAGAAGAGAAAGACATTCAGCATGGTTCAGTGGTGAGCATGGGAGCTTTGGGTGGATGGTTGGACTTGATGATCTCAGAGGGGAAGTCTGGCACTTCCCAGAAGCATTGGGCTTCCTTTATACACAATGTATGAACACCAGCAATTGGCTACATATTCCTGTAGGAAGGGTACAGAGCTGCAGGTTGGACCTTGCTCTCGTTTCTTGAGACTCTTCTTCACCCTTATTTAGTTGTCCCATGGAAGATGAGTTGCTGTAAGGTCAGAGAAAGGTGTCAGAGGGAGCAAACTAGATGATGCTTGGCTGGGCCTCCTGAGTTGCAGGCTGGGCACTTGTACTTTAAATCTTTGTGTGACTCAGTAGAAGAATATATTTATCTTATTCAATTGTGTGTAAAATGGGACTTACTGCCCTGGACTTAACTAGTTTAACCTCTGTTTCAGTACATGCTTTCAGTAACTAGAATTAGATTTTAACCTTAAACTCTTAGGTTAGACACATTTTTAGACCCAGATGCATAGGTGCCTGTACATTTTGTGAATCAGCAGTGCTTAGATCAAAACCTCTGATTATTCTTAGGTATCATTAAAGTATCATTTTATAAATACATTTCTATGCCCAATGACTGCCTTCTGGCTCTTGTTGCCACTAGCAGAAGGAGGAAGGCAGCATGTGTTCCAGTCACTTTTAGACATGCAACTTGCCTCCAAATTCACTTCCCAGCATTTCCTTGAGCTGAATTTCTCTTCATCTAAGTTGGAGATGAGTGGGAGCAGAATGTGACCACAGACTATTAAAAGTATCTTTCTCATTGTCACCTGCAATATGACCATAATTGGAACTAAGGAGCCTGCAGTTGCACAATATTTATGTTGCAATCCAAACTGACACAGCCTGGAATGCTTCAGGAGCAAAACAAGAGACAGACCCGAGCCTTGTGCCTCAAGCTTGGAGGGAGTGAGCTGCTCTTTTTGAAGACCTCCTCCAGTGGGGAGGTCCCCTGGGTCCTCCAGCTTCGCTGCAGGCTGGGGGGGACCTTCCTGGAGGCAAGAGGGGAGGAGATGAGGTGAGTGCTCAGAGCCTGGCTGAGGAGAGCGGTGGCTGGTGGCATGCGTAGGGGATGCCTTGGCTGCAAGGATTATCACAGAATCATAGAATTGCCAGAGTTGGAAGGGACCTTAAAGATCATCTAGTTCCAATCCCCCTGCCTGCCAGGGACACCTCCCACTAGAGCAGGTTGCCCACAGCCCCAGCCAGCCTGGCCTTAAAAGCTTCCAGGGATGAGGCTTCCACAGCCTCTCTGGGCAACCTGTTCCAGTGTCTCCCCACCCTAACAGTGAAGAACTTCTTCCTAATATCCAACCTAAATCTACTCTCCTCTAGCTTGCACCCATTTCCCCTGGTTCTATCACTGTCTGACCTCCTAAAAAGTCCTTCCCCAGCTTTCTTGGAGGCTTCAGATCCTGGAAGGCCACAATAAGGTCTCCTCAGAGTCTTCTCCTCTGCAGAGTGAACAATCCCAACTCTCTCAGTCTGTCCTCGTAGCAGAGGTGCTCCTTTGCTAAGCTGGGGCGGGGGAGTGGCTCTGGGAAGAGATTGCTCCTTTGAGGCCTTTAGAATGGGCTGGGACTCTTTTTTCCCTTTCTTTTTACTCCTGACACTTAGAGGGGCTCTTTATCAGGAGGTTTTGGTTGGAAGAAGCAGATTTGAACACATGTCCTTTCCTTGGAGGGGTGGAAATAGTGAGTTACCATCCGGTGTCACCTTTGCTGCTCAGATTGCTGTGGGCACAGTGAGACTAATGTCTCAGCCTGCTGCTGCTGCTCTGGTAGGCTCTGCAACAGCTGATGAACTTGATCTATTACTCCTGGCCTTCACTGGCAAACACAGGAAAGTATATTTGCCCATGACTGACATGCTTAGATCTATGGCCATGAGCTATCTGGTCAACTCTTGAAGCTTTTACCTTTAGCATTAGCTTTAACCCCTCAGGGCTCAGCTGCTTGAGGCATTTAAAGCATGGCAAGGGGTTTTATAGCTGAGATTTGACTCAGCAAGACTTGTGCTAACTCTTCCTGGAGATATGAAATACAATTTGTAGCTTATAATTGCTGCCTAATATGATCTTGGACCCTTACTTCAAATCCATTTAACTGATACTGTACTTTCTTTATAAGGTTATTATTGGGACCTAACCTTTTCTTGTGTTGTGGTTAAATGGACAATGTAATAAGGGTGTTTTTTAATGTGTTTAAGAGTTGGAAGATGTGTTAGAGGTAACCTTTATGCAGAGAGTTTTATATAGTTGTAGTAAGGAGAGTGATATTAAAAATCCTCAACATTAGGATTGCCTGGATGGAATTTGTGCTCATTGTGTTTAGTGTGTGCCTGCTAGCAGATGATGGTACAGAATCTGGAGCAAATCTCTTTTGTTTCCAGTATCTTTCTTCCCAGTAATTACTAACCCAGTGCAACTTAACCTTATCTCCAGAAATTTTTTCTACTTTGAAGCATTCAAAAATACAAGGAGGAAAATCCCCAAACATACTTGGGACACAACAGAAAAATCCCAATTCTTCCCTTCTTTCCATTTCAAGGAGAACAACCTAAACCCAAGCTTTTAGGCACCAAATTGCAAGCCTCCCAGAAATCTTTGGTTTTCTTGTTTAGCTCTTGATAAGCAGGCATGGGTCATGTCTGTTGCAAGTCTCCAGGGATCTCTAGTTTAGAATAGATTTAAAGATCAATTTTCCTCATTGACAAATGTTGGTACTTTTGCTTTTATCTGGGGATATTAGTTTGTCTGCTTTTGATTGCCTTACAGAAATGCAGCTTTGTTTACAGTTGTAAATTAAAAGGAAGTAATCCTTTCCCCCCCCTTTTTTTTCCCCTCTCTTTTCCTCTCTTCTTTTCCTCTCTTCTTCTCTTTTTTCCTCTTTTATTTTTTCCTCTTTTTTTCTCTTCTCCCCTTTTTTCCTCTTCTTTTTCTATTTTCTTTTTCTCTCTCTTTTTTCTCTTTTCTTTCTCTTTTTCCTCTCTCTTTTTCCTCTCTCTTTTTCCTCTCTCTTTTTCCTCTCTCTTTTTCTCTCTTTTTCCTCTCTCTCTTTTTCCTCTCTCTCTTTTTCCTCTCTCTCTTTTTCCTCTCTCTCTTTTTCCTCTCTCTCTTTCTTTCCCTCTCTCTCTTTTTCCTCTCTCTCTTTCTTTCCCTCTCTTCTCCCCTTTTTCCCTCCTCTTTCCCCCCTTTTACCTCCTCTTTCTCCCCTTCTTACCCCCTATTTCCCCCCTCTTTTTCTTTTCCCCATCTTTTCCCTCCCTCTTTTCCCCACCTCTTCCCCTCTCACATCCCCCTTTACCCTCCTTTTCTCCCCTTTTCCCCTCCTTCCCCCCCTTACCCCCTATTCCTCCCTTTTATCTCCCCTCTTCCTGGCAAGGATTTCAACTCTTCCCTCCCTACACCCTTCTGGAAACTTCTCTAAACAATGCTTGGAGTTTCAGAGCAGCAAAAGGGGCAGGAAAAACCAAACCAACCCAAACCCCAAAATAAATCCCCACCTCAATCTTTCACTTCCCTTCCCATTTGCCTCCAGAGGACCTTGTGGATTGGAGAGGGGGGAGCAGCTTTTGCACATGCCAGACTATCAGCCTACAACTGCAAAACCACTTGGGTTTTCTTCTGTTCAGTAAGCTGCTGTCAGGGGTGACCACAACAGTAAGGGATGGAGTGAGCAAAAAATGGCCTGAAGAGAAACAAACACTATTTTTTATCTTAAGTAGGTGGGGAAGAGGGCAGCAGTCAGGGCTGATGAGGGTGAAATTAATTGCTTTTCACATTGGGAAGAATTATGGTGATGTAGACAAAGTGGCATCCTAAGATTTATAGTTCTTGGCTCAGCTCTAGATTTCTTGTGGAACTTTATGATAGAGTTGCTTAATCTCAGTGTAGTAAAGATAAAATCATTAATGGTTATGAGGTGTTGATATAATTAAATAGAGAATGCCAGTAAACTGCTGTCTGAAGCTCAATGACTGTAAACTCTGATCTTCTAATTTAATCTGTCTGCTGCTTCCCATTCACTTCCTGAGAGGCTTTGGAGACTGAGAAATTAGCCCTACTCTGGGCACAGTGAGAACTGGGTTGTCTAAAGGGAAATCCTTGGATGAGGACTGGAAGTGTTTTCTTAATATAATCACAGGATCCCAGAGTGGGAGGGGTTGGAAGGGACCTCTGGAGATCAGCTAGTCCAAACCCCTGCCACAGCAGGCTCACCTACAGCAGCTTGCACAGGATCACATCCAGGTGGCTTTGGAATGTCTCCAGAGATGGAGACTCCACCACCTCTCTGGGCAGCCTGGGCCAGGGCTCTGCCACCCTCCAAGGAAAGAAGTTCCTCCTTAGGTGCAGATGGAACTTCTTATGTTCCAGTTGGTGCCTGTTGCCTCTTGTCCTGTCCCTGGGCACCACTGACAGAAGCCTGGCCCCATCCTCCTGCCCCTCACCCTTGAAGTATTGCTAAGCATTGAGCAGCTCCCCCCTCAGTCTTCTCCTCTGCAGGCTAAGCAGCCCCAGCTCTCTCAGCCTTTCCCCAGCAGAGAGATGTTCCAGTCCCCTCAGCATTTTTGCAGCCCTTTTCTGTTCCCTCTCCAGAAGTTCCCTGTCCTTCTTGACCAGGGTAGCCCAGAACTGGAGCCAGGACTCCAGCTGGGGCCTCACTATTGATTATTGCAATCTAACTTCAAAGTTGCTTCTTCTACAACTGTAAGACCTGAATTTTTTCATGGTGGTGGCAAGAGGTACACCCAAAATTAAAGCAACATGAATATATACATTGACTATATAAGCAGTGTTTCTGTCTTTGGGTTGCAATTTTAACAGTAAGAAGTCTCTTAAAGTTAAGTATACTTGAAATAACCTTTAAGGTTGATTAATTGCTGTGACCACTTTTGTTTGCAGCTCAGTGGAATCTCATGCAGACTATTGCATTTTTTGGTTTGGTTTTGTTTAATCTTCTGTTGATGGTTGTGTGTTTGAAAGGGAAGTGAAATTGGACCACTAATAACTTAAGCATTTAGCTAAACAAATAAATAAGATTCAAAACAATAACAGAAGACTGCAGACTGAAACAAATGCTAAGCAGTGCAGATTTATTTCATGAAGCATAAGTTCTGCACCTGCTGTAGGCTCCATTGGGGAAGCTCTTTGCTTTGCTTTGATTTATTTAGAGAGAGAACAGGATCATCCTGTTTTCATTCAAGTATCTTTTTATTTAAGGCACAGTTAATAGAAATAAAGGAATAGAAAGAAGGAGAGAAATAGAAATAAAAGAGTAGTAGTTCTGTATCATGCATCAAGAACATATGTTAATATGCATATGACTTCCCTGACAGCTGCTTGGCTAAGTGACACTGGTAAAGTTGGACTCAGATTGCAAAGGATTAGTCTCTTAATGATAATTGACTTGGTTAACTTGGCCCAAGTAGGACCTCAGGGTTTCCAGCTACAGGGTGAAACCTGGTAGTTGGTGATACAAGAGAAGATGATGTTCCCGTTTGACTTTGGAAGTGCTTGACTATGTGCTGCTCTTGGAAAGCAGAAGCTAGGAATCCTGGTGTTGCACATTCCTTTGCTGTCTCACAAATAGTTGTGGAGTAAAAAAAAAAAGCTGTGTTGTCACTGTGTATGGATTTGTCTGTGATTATCTACCTCCTGGGCTTGGCAGGAGGCTAATTGTCACATACATGACCTGATGGGCAGACAGAAGAGTTAGGAAATCTTAAGAAAGGCCAAATGAAAGATATGGTCAAATTTAACAATAAAACAAAACAACCAACCAACCAAATCTAAAAACCTCACAAAAAACCAAACAAAACCTACTAAAAAACCCCCAACCCTCCCAAAAGCATTTCTCCCCCCAAAAAGAAAGAAAGCCCACACACAACCAAAAAAAAACAGACCAAAAAAACAAACCTAACCAACCAAAAGAAACATCTGCTGAACATCAGAGGTTAAAGAGGAGCAGGGAACTTGCCATTCTTCTCCATGTTTTAAGGACAGCAGTTAAGGATTTTGAACTTCTGGGATTCTGATGCAGTTTCTGTAAGTAGAACTGTCAGAAAATACAAAGGTCATATCTGTGCAGACAACTTCACTTGCTTCTAGTTCTCCAGAGCACTTTAACTCATTTCATCTTCAGCTGGAAACATCTATAGGTCTTGGGGAAAAATAGAGCATTAGAGGTGGTCCTATAGCCCTCCCGGATGACCAGGACAGGGCTTTTTGGATGAGAACTGTGCCAAGGCACTTGATGAAGCTCAACATGAGCCACCAGCGTGCACTTGCAGCCCAGAGGGTCAACTGTGTCCTGGGCTGCAGCAAGAGGAGTGTGGGCAGCAGGTGGAGGGAGGTGATTTCCCCTCCTCTACTCTGCTCTCCTGAGACCCTACCTGGAATATTGCCTCCAGTTCTGGAGCCCCTATTACAAGAGGGATATTGGGGTGCTGGAGAGAGTCCAGAGAAGGGCCAGGAGAATGATCAGAGGGCTGGAGCACCTCTGCTACGAGGACAGACTGAGAGAGTTGGGGTTGTTCAGGCTGGAGAAGAGAAGGCTCCCAGGAGACCTTCTGGTGGCCTTCCAGGATCTGAAGGGGGCTACAAGAAAGCTGGGGAGGGACTTTTTAGGAGGCTAGGTAGTGATAGGACTAGGGGGAATGGATATAAACTGGAGGAGGGTAGATTTAGATTGGATATTGGGAGGAAGTTCTTCACTGTGAGGGTGGGGAGACACTGGAACAGGTTGCCCAGAGAGGTTGTGGCATCTCCATCCCTGGGAGCTTTTAAGGCCAGGCTGGCTGGGGCTGTGGGCAACATGCTCTAGTAGTGGGAGGTGTCCCTGGCAGGCAGGGGGATTAGAACTAGATGATCTTGAAGCTCCCTTCCAACTCTTGGCAATTCTTTGATTCTATGTCTTGCACAGTGGCAGTGGTTTGTGAGGGCTGAGGTGCTGAGCAAGCATGCCCTTGTAATTGTGTTGGGAGATGCTTCCTTCTGGAAGGCAGAATATGAGTCAAGAAACCTTCTTCTGCTGGAATTCTTTGTGATTTTTGCTTTTGGAGGTTTTTCAGGACTGCTGCTAATTCTGAGGCATGGAGCTCTGAAATTTTGCTCTTTGCTTTTGCCTGCTTGTACTTCTTCAGTTTTCTTTCCTCTCGTGCTTATTGGAAGTGTATTGTTAACAGTGGAGGGGATGAGTCTAGAAAAGGAGTGTTTCCTCTAAGAAGGAGGGTCCTAAAACTTCTACCTACCTAGAGATGTGCTGCAAAGTGAAGAAGCCACAGAAAACACAGTGGCAGCACAAGAAATCATCACTTTTTTACCAAAATCCTTAGTTGTAGAGCAGAAAAGTGCTTCATGTCAGCTGAAATGTCAGATTGATCAGGAAAAAGTTGAAATAAACCTGATTTCTGGGAGGCTACAAATTCAGGTAATTTGCTTAGGGTTGCAGTGGAAAATCAATCTAATGCTTAAAAGAGGGAATAGTAGCCTTCAAGTCTCATCTCATGTTTTGTAGCTGATTGCCTGTTTTGCTTCTCTCTCCCCTCTTTTCCATCAGGACTTACTCATGCCCTTTGGTTAACTCCCTTAGACCTTTGAGAAACTTCTTGCAGAGCTCAGCTCCTTTGCCTTGTTTGCTGGGTAAGCTTCCCTGCTATTATTATAATGAACAGGATGTGTAAAAACTTCCTGAACCCAGGGGTACAGAAGCAAGCTATTAAAACTTGGTACCCCAGATGTTCTGCAGGGTGCAAAGTTTCCATCCTCTGCAGCTGGGGCTTCTCAGAGAAGAGGCTGGATCTGTGTTGATCTTGCATGCTCTGTGGGAAGTTGGGGTGGTAGCAACACCATTCAGCTTGTAAAAGAGTAAGAGGGATGGAAAATCAAATCAGTTTACAGTTTAGAGGTGTGTCTCTAATTTGCTTTTTGGTTTTGATTTTCATACCACAGGGATAAAAAGGATGTGCTGTCTTTTCAGATACTGAAGTTCTTTGAAGGGCTGATTTCATGAGTGAGAGTTGGAACTCTCACTTGGATCAGCTTTTTGCTTTGGCTCTTGCTTTTGTTGAGCAGTACTGCTTCATTTCCTCCAAAAACTCTTTGATTCTTTCTTTCTTCCTTCCTTCCTTCCTTTCTTCCTCTCTTTCTTTCTTCCTTCCTTTCTTTCTCTCTCTCTCTTTCTCTATTTTTCTTTCTCTCTTCCTTCCTCTCTTTCTTTCTCTTTCTTCCTTCCTCTCTTTCTTTCTCTTTGTTTTTCTTTCTTTCTTTCTTTCTCTTTTTCTTTCTTTCTCTTGTTCTTTCTTTCTGCCTTTCTTTCCTTCTTTCTTTCTTTTTTCCTTCCTTCCTTCTTTCTTTCCATCTATCCTTCTTTCTATCTCTACCAATCATCTATATCATCTGCCTATCATCTATCTCTCTCTATCAATCATCTGTCATCTAGATCTGTTATGTATATCATCTATCTATTTTAATTACATGTGAAGAGAACAGTCTAATATTTTTAAAGGATTTCTTATTTTCTTGATGACTTTGGAGGGGTCAGCACTGTAACTTGCTAGTTCTGTGGAAGTACAACATGAAGCTGATCAAGAATTTCAGAAAGCAGAGAGGAAATCTGTCAACTGATAAACCACCAAACAAGGACTTCATTAAGAAGACAGGGAATGAGAGTGAGCAATTGGAATAACAGAAGAGCCCTGACCACATGAAGTATTTAAGGACAAGCAAACACCATGGCATACATCTAGGGAGCTTATTGCTACTTTTGCTTTCAATATTGAGGTTGGTTTCCAGAGCAGAAAGTTGTGACTGAAACAGGTTTGTGTGTATTTATGTTGGTTAGTGAGATGAATATGGGCATTCTTTCCTTAAAACTGCAACTTTACACCCTTGGATGTACCCAGGAATATCTTAAATATGAATAACAAGGTTAGATGTTTCTGCCTAAATTCCTTTTTGTTGTTTGTTTGTTTGTTTTGACTTTTGGGGGGGATAATTTCATGAAAAGCTATGTGAAAAAGAGAATGTATGGAGAGGAGAAGCTTGATGATAGAGGCTTGTGGTCCATCTTAGGAGAGTGTAACAAAGTCCACTAGGAGAAGAGCTGTTCTTAACACTCAAGAGTAGTTAGTTGCAAGAAGATACCATGAAGGACTTCAAAGTAGATTTCCCTGGGATACTTCAGATGGCAGCTGAAGGGCTTTTCTGATACACATCCAGATTTGGTGAAGGAATGATACCAGCAGTGCCTGAAAATCATGAAATATATCAATGTTTCTGTGACCACTGTTGTTACTTTGGAAAGAAGTAACATCTTCTTTGGGTAGAGGCAAGAGATAGAAGGGAAGACAGGAAGGTAAGGAGTTATCATAACATATCAGACCTATTTTCTGTAGGTCTCCTGCCAAAACAGTTTGAAGGAGATGGATCAGTTAGTCTGTTGGATGTTCACAGATGGGTGAGGTGTCAGCCTGGATAAAAAGCCTGAAAATACTTAATTGAAAAAATAACCCAGAGATGATGGAAGCTGGCAGCTTGGACCTAAAGGAGAAGGGAGTTTGCCTCCAGATGTGGAATGAGAGATGATAGGTAGGCTTTGACATGGAAGAGAAGTGATTAATATATAATGGGATACTGGATTTATGTCAGTGGAATGAGATTGCTTTTGTCAAGATTAGAACAAAAGATAGGAACAAGATCTGAATTAGGAGTGATGAAATTAGAATAGCTGCTCTCCAGCCTCTCCTTCCCCAGTCTGGGTGGACATCCAGGCTTGTCCTGTCCCAGGTGCAAAATTAAACCCCCTAGGGTTGGTGATTGCCCAGCTCTCTAGTCTGTCCAGATCTCTCTGCAGGGCCTTTCTGCTTTCAAGGGTGTCAACAGCTCCTCCAAAGTTGCTATTATCAGCAAACTTACTTAGTAAACCTTCAAGTCCAATGTCTAAATCACTTGTGAAGAGACTGAAGAGCCCTGGCCCTAAGATAGATCCCTGTTGAACCTCACTAGTGACTGGCCACCAGCCTGATGTAACCCCATTTACTCCAACCCTCTGAGCAAAACTCATCAGCCAGTTGTTCACCCATCTCATGCTGTATTTGTCTAGCCATAGGCTGGCCATTTGATCCACAAGAAGACTGTGAGTATTGAAAGCTTTACTGAGATCCAAAAAGACTTCATCAACTTGCTTCCCTTCCCTTGGTCAACAAGGTGGGTAACCTTGTTGTGAAAAGAAATTAAGTTTGTTAAGCAGGACTTTCCCCTCATGACCCTGTGCTGCCTGTGACCAGTGACTGTGTTGTCTTTCAGGTGTTTTTCCAGAACTCCCAGAATGATCTTCTCCATTATTTTACCAGGCACAGAAGTGAGACTTACACACCTGTAGTGTGTATATATATATATATATATTTATATATATTATAGGATGTATTTCCACCTACTGGAAAAGCTCTTTTGGAAATGCTTAGGCAAATCATCTGTCTCCATATATAGTGTGAAGGTGTTTCATTTGCTTATTTATAGAGGTGTTGAGGAGATGACATTGCTATGAAGTTCCTAGTTTTGTCCTGCACTTTTATCTCTCTGTGGACATCATGGAGTGGCCAGTTCAGGGCCAGGTCTGCTGCCTGGGGGACCACAGGGCTTTCATGTTGCTGTGTCTACTTTTATTTTCAGAGGCAAAATTCATAGAATGATTTGGGTTAGGATGGACCTTAAAGACCATCTAGCTCCACCCCCCCTGCCATGGGCAGGGATGCCACTCACTAGACCAGGTTGCTTAGGGCAGCATCCAACCTGGCTTTGAACACTGCCAGGGATGACAGAGTACTGTAATGTGAGGTAAGGCCAAGACACTCTTGATCTTTTGGGGTTTGGTTTTTTTTGACTGAGACTACTTCTAGGATAGAGCAAATATTTAACTAAAGTTAAAAGTCATTTTTATGTCTTTTTCATTTGCTCTGTTGTATATTTAGTAGAAAACATTGTCAGTTGTGTTTTCTCTTGAAGAATTCCCCTTTGGTGTGTTTCCAGCTGAACTGTAGTAGAAGAACCTGAAAAGTTGACTGTTTTGCCTTTACTTGCAAACTTCTACCTACATGTGCCCTCTGAGACCCCACCAGAGATACAGCTAGGTGCATTATAGAATCCTAGAACTGTCAGAGTTGGAAGGGACCTTCAAGATCATCTAGTTCCAACCCCCCTGCCTGCCAGGGACACCTCCCACTGGATCAGGTTGCCCAGAGCCCCATCCAGCCTGGCTTTAAAAGCTTCCAGGGATGGAGCTTCCATCATCATTGCTTTGGGATTGCTGACAGGAGATTCCCACTAACCCAAGTGGTTCAGTCACTGAGGACTTCTCCTTTTCCCCCCTGCCCATTGTCCTTCTTTCAAGTTCTAAGAATTTGGTCCTCACTGCTTTTTAAGACAAGTCTTCCCCTGCCTGACCTGAGGTTTTACAGCAAAAAGTAATAATATTGTTATGCATTCTCTCCCATTCAACCACACATGCTAGCACAAAAATAGCCTTGAAGCTGTTTTAGTTTTACAGCAAAGAATGTTTCTTTTCATATCAGGTAATCTGGTTTTGGGGGCTTTTTTTGGGGGTTTTTGCCTTTATATTAACAATCCTGGACTTGGGCCTGCAAGTTGATTGCTCTGATTGCTAATTGGTATTCAGTAGCCCTCAAGAAAAGCTCCATTTTTGCTTTTCTTTTGCTTTTTTTTTTTGTCCCTTTTTCTGTTCTGAAACCTGTCAATGTGTATTTTTAGAGTTCACCATTACTGGATGTATAATCTTTGTGTCTGCTTTTCTTCTTGGCCACTGGGAGTTTTGCTACCAGCAATAAAAGACAACCCTCCGTGTTGTACTGCACACTATAGAGATTGTAAATTTGGGGCTTGCTTTCCATTGATCTGCTTGGCCATATGGGAATCCTATTCAGCTGATCTTTATTTCCTGAGTCAGAAATTCAGTTTTCTCCATCTTTGGGGCTTTCAGCATTTATTCTCAGTGGGCTGTCAGGTATTGCACATGAAAGCAAAGGTTCAAAGGCATATCAAGAAGGTTGAGGGCTGAAATGTTTACTTAACACTGTCTGTTTTGGGTTGGCTTTTGGGTTTGTTTTTTTTTTTTTCCTTTTCTTTTTACAAACATTTGCCAGACTGGAGGATCAGCAGGAAACCTTAATAAATTTTATAGTCTATTATGAACATTTTACACATCCATAATTTTACTGGAGCCTGGAACACATCAACTGCAAACTTGTTAGTGTCTGTTGGCCAGTGACAGTGTTAAGAGTGTTGCCATTAAGGTTTTTTTTTTAAGTTTATCAATTATTTTGTGCTCAGAGGTTTTATTTCCTTTCATTTCTGGTTCTGTTTCTGGAACTGCCTCTAACAAGCTGCCATTGTGCCAGAGCAAACATAAATGGATTGACTATGTAGCTTTTCCCATGAAGGAGGGGAAATTTAGACTAGAAATGAGAAGGAGGTTCTTTACCCAGAGGGTGGTGAGGCACTGGAACAGGTTGCCCAGAGAGGTTTTGGCTGCCCCATCCCTGGCAGTGTTCAAGGCCAGGTTGGATGTGACCCTGGGTAACCTGGTCTAGTGGGTGGTGTCCCTGCCCATGTCAGGGGGATTGGAGCTAGATGATTTTTAAGGTCCCTTCCAACCCACAATTCTCATCAGACTTCACTTCTAATCCAGTGTCTTTTTAAATGAGTATTTTTTTCCCTCTAATATGAGTACATGGGAGTTAATTTGTATGTTTATTCTCTGAACAAACCCAACTTTCCAGAAGCCCCTAGGACAAAATAACTCATGGCAATAGAAGAGAAAAAGGCCTTTAACAAAACAGGACACTCATCTGCATATTTTTCCCTCGTGGGAAGAAGACCAGAAGACAAATACATGACAGTGACAGAACTGGATACATTCAGATTCTGCAGTAATGACCATGATCATGCTGCAGAATAACATTTTGGGGTTAAAAAACCTTCTGTCTCCCAGTACTTTCCCCAGAAATAATGTTTTATGTAGATAAGAAGCAGATTATTAATAGGAGGTAGCATCTTAGAGGCTAGTAGGAGCTGAAGGATAGCTAGCTGATAAAAGTAGCATGAAAGAAGTGATTCTTTACATGGTAGTTATGAACCAAACAAAACTGTTTGTGGTGTTTTCCAAATTGCTCAAAATCCAAGCTTTTATTGCAACTCCATATATTCATGTTGGGATAATAATTGCAATCTTGAGAGTGTAAACTTGTTAGTATTTTATTTTCCTGAATCTGCTGGTAATCTGAAACACTTAGCTCTTCTCCTTATTCCATTTTCCTCATTAATCCTTCTTTAGGTACTCATTCAAACCCTAATGATGGTCTTTAAAATTCAGCATGAACAATTTCATTTATGATAACTTTTGTGGCTGGGAAGGGGAGAATGATGATTGTCAGGAACATCAGCAAGAAGAGAAGTGGAGAATGAATAAATGCAAGAGGGGCAAATGGGAAAAGAAAAAAAAACACCCCAGAATTAAGAAGCATAAATATGGTAATGGTAAAGATGAATGTATTTTTACTTGGATATTAGACATAACAAGAAGGTAGTGGAAAATGATTAAAAATATAGTTATTTCATTATAGGTAATTTTCCCTTCCATACCTTTGTTCAAAACATATCACTCATGTGAATAAGAAAAAAATTGATGGGCAATAGCTTGCATTCCTATACTTGTGTGCCAGAGACAGCAGGCAGGAATTGGCTGATGTCTGGGAAGCAAGGGAGATGCATCCTACTGGATTTCTTTCCTCCTCCTTCCCATCCATATCTGAATCCTCATTCTGTCCTCATCCTTTCCACACTTCAGGGCCTGGTTCCAGTCCCTCTTGCAAACCCCTGACCTCTGTCTCTTCAGCTTCTTAGTGTTGCAGGCTTTCAGCTGAGTTGAGTAAACTTCTGCTAATGACAACAGATAAAAAGTCACAGGAATAGATGGGAGCTTTTGCAGTCATTTAAATCATGGCCTAAGAATGAATGTGGCATTATGATTAAAAAAGGAAATGGGATTATCATGAAAGGAACCTGCAGATTTTAGTTAGGAACTTTCATGCATCTCTCTACATTTTGTTTAATTCTAAGAAAAGAAAAGGGAATCCCCATTAGCTGGAATGAAATCAAATTAAGCTCTCCCTGACTTGCATTCATCTAGTCAGTCAGCACTATTAGTTGAAATCTCATTGTGCTCAGTTTGTCTGCAAGGACAAGAGAATTGTCATTTATGCTGGGGGAGCTCTATTGGCAAGAAAATAGCAGACCTAGGTCTATTCTAGCTGGAATAAAAAGGTGCCTGTCCATGGGATTCACATGCCCTGTGCTCCAGAAGTTAACTGTACTCCAGTAGTTTTGGAAGACCCTGTTTGGAATCTGCCTAATAAGTCTGGTCATTCAAATATATACTTCTTTCTTGGAAGACATATTGTTACTTTAGGATGTTCTGGCATCTGGCATGGACAAGTCATCTTCTAGCTGAAAGTTTGGTTAATCTTCTTGGGAAAGAGGCAATTAATTTTTGTCTTGTTTCAGCTTCATAAAAGAAATCTTCTTCTTTGACTTTATTTTTCCTTTTCCTTTATTTTTTTTGTTCTAAACTATGTTGGCTTTGTTATGCCAGATCATTACTAGCTTTATTTTCTACTGCATTTTATCATAAATGCTCTTTGAGTCTAAATAAACTCTGCTATGCTAAACCTAATAGCAATTAAACTGGAAGTGTTTGTGTTTCATCACTGGGAACTTTGCAGAAATGTTTCCATGACAACCTCNATATATATATGATTTTTTTTCTTCTTTCCTAAGAATGGAATTTGTGTTGACAGTTCTGGCCTTTAATGGCACTTTTGTACTGTGTGAAAGTATTTGTTTACTAGATCATATGCTGTTAACTGTCAGGCTGAGCTCCAGTGACTGCTTTTGATAAAAGGGCTGCATTACAGGGCTGGGGCTGTGAAGCTCTTGTGCTTTAATTACTCCCATCAGTACAAAAATAGCCATTTGCTTCAATACACTTCAAAATTAGACTTAATAGTACCCAAGCATTAATGGTGAGTTAATTTGGGCCTTTCCATTGTTTTTTTGGGGGAGAGGGGGGAGGAGCAGTAATCCAAAAGCTGCTTTGTTGCTTTAAATTTGCACTATTGTATTTGCAGTGATAAAAATCACATTCCCTGCTATGGGGTGAATCATAAGTGCTCTAATTATTTGTGCTGTGAATTAGTATTTCCAGGCCCTGTTTTCATCTTTAGCTGTCATGCTGGAAGCTGAAGTATGCTAGCTGGGTAGCCTGTTAAGAAGAACATGGTTTAAGTAGAGGTGTTTTGTCTTTCCCAAGTTTAAAAAGAACCCCAAGTGTGCCTGAAATGTGACTGAAATAACCTCTCTGGAATGTAGCATTGTAGTAGTACAGGTAGACTCTTGAGTATGGTACAGTACATGTCCAGCAGATAGCTGGAAAGCTCTCAGGAGATAGTTAGAAAGCTCTCAGGAGGAAACCATGAAGGTATTTTGTGAGATACTCCTTTTCATAGCACTTTCTAGGTGGAACATCTGGAAATGTATCTTTAGTATTATTATTATTATTACTGTTATTATTATTTCCCAATATCTCTATCATTCTTGGATAGGTTCCTCAGTCTATCTTCAGATAAAATGCCTTCTTCAGTGTTGTCAACAATAATAGCCTGGGACTTTTCAAACTTGTTTTTTCTTGCTTGTTTTATATGTATGCATTTAAATTCCTCCTTTGATTCATTTGGCTGTAGTTAGTTACAAGCTTTAATCAACCTAAATAGCTTCTTTTTTTCCCCCTTTTGGCTGTTTTGTCTGCAGCTGTAAAGATAAGGTGATTATCACCATACTTTTGACAATCTATTCTGTAACCAATCTATACATTTCTCTAGTCCCTTCAAGCCTTTGTTTCTAGGCCCTTATTTTATAACTTCACTTCCTAACAAGATGTATTGGGTAAAGGTTGTCAGTACTTGGAGGTGCTCAAGATGAAACACAACAGAAGTTGTTCAAATTGCTGTAGGAACACCAGATCAGGGATAGAAACACTTCTGAGTAAGTTTTCCTACTGCTAGTAGACAAAAAAAAAGCTGGTGGTGAAAGGATATCAGCTCCTGTTCTGAGGCCACCCCACCACTGTGGGCATACACTTAGAAGGTGTCTCTTCTTGATGGGAGGAGATCCAGGACACTTAAGAGAGGAGGATATCCAGGGATGCACTGGATCAATTTTGGTTTCTTCTCTGTTTCTGGAATATATATCTATTTATGTATGTGTGTATATATATATCCTCAAATCTGTCAGTCTGCCACCCAGCACTGATAAGTCCCCTTCTGTGCCAGACACCCAGTTGGCTCTGCTTCCTTCTTCAAAACATACTTGTGTCCCTTCAGTGAAGTCTCAGACAAATCATTTTTTCCCAGATCTTCTCTCCTGACCTCAGAAGCTCTAAAACCTCACCCCTAAAGTTTTTCAGAGATGGATTTTTACCTAGGGCTTTGCTGATTTTAAGAGGAAGAGGCTTCAGATTTCCTGCTTAATGAGAGTGGTCCAATGAATTTAATCCTCCTGAATCTGCTTCAGCAGTGGTTATTGGAAGGGCATTACTAGCAACTCTGATTGTGTTGCTATATTTTAGGTCTATGTCAGTGAAAATGCAAAAGAAACTTCGAAATAGAGTCCAAGACCATCTCTCTTTTGACCTACAGAGGACACTTGGGATTGCTGGTGTGTTATCCTTGCATTAGGGTACCTTGTTAGAAGATTTATATTCCCAGTAATGTGGGGATTTTTATGCAGATGCACTAATAGGCTGCTTTTAATTGTCTCTTGAAGTCTTTGACCAAGACTTCACTTCCCTTGTGCATTTTTACCTTGCCTGTTATTCATTCCTGCTCTAAAGCTACCTGAAAGGATTGTAGCCAGGCAGGGGTTGGGCTCTTCTCCCAGGTTACCAGTGAGAGGACAAGAGGAAATGGCCTCAAATTGCACCAGGGGAGGTTTAGGTTAGATATTAGCAGGAATTTCTTCCCAGCAAGAGTTATTAGGTATTGGCCCAGGCTGCCCAGGGCAGTGATGGAGTCACCATCCCTGGAGGGCTTCAGAAAGCATCTAGCTGTGGTCCTTAGGGCCATGGTTTAGTGGCATGGTGGTGCTAGGTTGATGGTTGGACTTGATGGTCTCTTCCAACCTTCATGATTCTATGATTTATCAGAGTGAATGCTTCTGAAGTTAGTTGAACCACTTCAGAAAACATCTATTATCCAAAACATGACTTTTCCCAGACTTTTGTTTATTTATTTGTTTTAACTCAAGTGTTCTTTTTTTTTTTTCATGCCCATATTTCCAGGGATTTCTCAGATGCCAACCATGGCAACTAGTTCAAAATGGAGTTATTGGAAAGACAGGCACTGGAATGCTCAAAGCCATAGTCTTGAAGTGTGTTTGGGATTTATCCAGCAGTGTGAGCTTGCTCTTAAAAGGAACCTGTGAGCAGTTGTATTTCTAGAATAGTGTTGGAAAAGGAGTCCTTCCTCATGGGGTAGTTTTAGGACACTCAGCAAACACCATTTTCTAAACTGTGCTAATGAATAGATGAGGATAACCCCAGATGTATATTAGAAGCCTGTTTGCTTGTGTCTTAATGTGGTTCCTGTGATCATTCTATCAGGGGTCTTAAGTCCTGGTTTCCCAAATTGAGTAGGAAATTTTTGACCCCTTGTTAGTGCTGAGTAACCTGGTTGAGCCTACTCTGTGCAGGACTGGACTAGACATCTCCTGAGATCCCTGCCACCCTCAGCTATTCTGTCGTTCTGTGACTGGCCCAGTACTGCCCAAAGCTCTTTTGACTTGATAGTTGGAGAACTTGAATCATGTTTTAACACACACAGGATGAATCTTTTCTTTATGCCCCCTGTTAAATACATCTGGTATTTGAACTTGCCAGCAAATGGTCTCTAATCTTTTCTCTGTGGATGATTTGCAGGTTTCTTCCTTCTTTACCATTCTGGGTTGTCTTTCTCTGTGTTTCATTTTGATTTCTCTAGAGCAAAGTAAGTTGTGCAGCATGAGTGTGAGACTGTCACTTTTTTTTCCTTGTAGTATTTTTCTAACCCTCACTGAGGACCTAGACACTTCATTCAACTGTGTAAATGACCTAATTCTGTGGTAGCCATGTGGGTTTAGGGTGAAGTCCACTTCTCCCTTATTATGTTCACTTATTTCATGGCAAGGGAGGAAAAAACTAGTGCATAAACCTGCTAGGATGGTCTTGGAGCTGCTGCATCTTGGTTTTGTGGGACCCCATCAACTGATCTTAATCACTTGGTTTAACATGAGATTATGGTCTCTTTTTAAAGGGGTAGGAGTTACTTGGGAAACCAGAGGGGACCTCTGTGATCTTCAGCTTAACAGTAGCTACAGAACTTCTTGGATTAGTTTCTATTTGAAGTAGAACATATCTGCCTTTTGGGGAGGGAAAAATAAATCCACACTGGTTTAAAATCCTCCTGGTGATGGAGAGCCCATGTCAGCCCTTGGCAACTTGCTCCACTGGTAATTATCCTCACTGCTAAAAATTACTTTTGGTCTAAACTTGTCTGACTTCAACTCCCTCATTAAAACTCTCCCTTGCTGGGTTGCCTACAGAAAACGTGACAATGGATGGGCCACGGATGGGAGGGCTCCTGCCTTTCCTGCTGACCTCTATTGTTTCCTTGTTTCCTTCAGCTCTCCCTCTGAATCCACCTGTTTTGTCTTGTGTCTTATGTTTGGGTTTTCAGTTTTCCCAGGCAGGGATTACCTAGATGTTGTGTTTACACTGCCCAGAGTAGAGCAGGGTCTTAGACACTGGCAGGTGCTCCTTACTGATGAGCGTTTCACAAGGGCATAAAGGAGTCAAAGGAGCTGGAGCTGTTGTTGTCCTACTTTTATCAGCTTTTTAAGCCTGTAAAGAACTACTGTAATCCTTGGGTATGACTTCCTTTGTGGTGAGAACTTCCTCAGTTTCTGCTTTAAGGCCTGAAAAGATTGGAGTAAATCACACCTCTTAGGAAAGCAGCTGATCTCCATGGAGGGCAGCTAAAGGGA
This sequence comes from Galbula dea, assembly GCA_013399015.1. Classification (NCBI taxonomy): domain Eukaryota; kingdom Metazoa; phylum Chordata; class Aves; order Piciformes; family Galbulidae; genus Galbula; species Galbula dea. Next base: position 637,079 of record VWZX01009228.1, on the reverse strand, counting down.
GGAGAATTGCCAGTGATGGAAAATCCTTTTGTAGCCCTCAGTAGCCTCTTGTTGTGGTTAGCAATTCAGTGTTTGGTCGTTGTCCCTGAATTCTCATCTGAATTTATCTTGCTTTGGCTTTCCAGGATCTTGCTACATCTTTCTTAGAGCAGGAGGAATGAAAGAGTGTTGTTAAACTTCTGCTCTCTGTTTGGCTACTTACAGGCTGTGGTTAAGTTGTCCTCTAATCTTCTGTTTGGTAAACAGGTGAACTGTTTTCCTGCCAGGCCTGTTCTCCAGTCATTTAATGATACTTGAAGTGGGTTCTGTGAATCATCCTCATTTGATCAGGGTCTCATGACTAGTGATGCTGTTTCAGTAGGAGTGACCCCAGTATCAAACACTCAACAATCATAGAATCCTTATGGTTGGAAATGTCCTCTGAGATCATGGAGTCCAACTATCCACCCAACACTCCCATGCTCACCACTAAACCAATGGCCTTGTTGAACCTCATCCTACTGACCTCAGCCAGTCTGTCCAGGTCCCTTTGTAGACCATTCCTACCCTCCAGCAGATCAACATTTCCACCCAACTTGGTGTCATCTGCAAACATACTGAAGGTGCACTCAGTCCCCTCATCCAGATCATTGAGAAAGACATTAAATAGGGCTGGTCCCAGTACTGAGCCCTCAGGAACACCACTTGTGACCAGTTGCCAACTGGACTACATTCAGCACCACTCTTTGAGCTTGGCCATCCAGCCAGTTTCTAACCCAGATAACATTGCTTCTTAGTTGGATTTCCTTGGTTATACCTTAGGAGACTCCAGTGGGAAGTCTGCAGGCTTACCTGTTGCAATGCTGGGCCCTTTCACAAGAAGTACTCACCTTATATTTCCTCTGCTGGCTGCTAAAATGGGATTTCCAAACTGTTGTCCTACTTACAGGTCATGGTTTGCAGCTATCCATTTGACAAAACTGTCCAGCATGGCTATTCTGAAACTTCTGGTGTGTTAAAATTTTTATGGTAGAGAAATGGACAAAATGATGTGAATTCTAAATGGAGATCTAAGAACTCATTGTGTTGCTTCATTTGGATTAATGGTTGTCTTGTGCACTTTGTCTAAATCAAGTGCAGAACTTCTTGTCCATATAACTTAGGGATATAAACTGGAGGAGGACAGATTTAGATTGGATATTAGGAGGAAGTTCTTCACTGTTAGGGTGATGAGACAGTGGAACTGGTTGCCCAGAGGGGTTGTAGAAGCCTCATCCCTGGAAGCTTTTAAGGCCAGGCTGGCTGGGTCTGTGGGCAACCTGCTCTAGTGAGAGGTGTCCCTGGCAGGCAGGGGGGTTGGAACTGGATGATCTTGAAGGTCCCTTCCAACCCTGACAACTCTATGAGTCAGATTCTGTGATTCTATGAACTGCTGAGGATAGCTGAGAGAAGTGGTGGGTGGCAAAAGAAACATGCTTGGTTGCCTAACTCATGGTGGTGGTGTGCTATGATCTATCAGTCTAGAAATCCTCTAGTGTCCCACACATAAGATAGGAAATAACCTTCAGCATGTCAAATTAAGGGGAAAAAAAGAGTCTATAGCCACAGTGTTGGGGAAGATTTGTAGAGCCTTTTTTTTAGTCATGGATATTTCACATCCTGCTTTGCACCTCATTCTTCTTGCTTCCTAAAGATGCTTAATTAATATTGTACTTAGGCTAATTTGAAACAATGATGATAGCAGTTCACTGAAATGATGTGTTCTACTTAATTGAACTTAACCCACATTACTTAGAGATGACTCCATGCTGCATATAGTCTATTTTATCCATAAAACTTCTTCCTTTACATAATTTGAGACCTGATCTGGTTGTTTGATAGTTTTGTTTCTGTATATCTATGGCACTGAATTTTCTGATGATCTTAAGTTACTTCACCCATAGAGTGCATCAAGTGAACTTCCTTTACAGGTCTGTTGTGGTAGATGCTGGTTTCTGATAGGTAACAGTCCTGCAAAACCAAATGTGGACTGGTTATCTCCAAAGCATTCTTGACTTTGAGCATGTAAACTCTTGATCTGCAATATCCACAAATCCCATCTATATTTCTCTAGAACTTAGATAAACCCCAGTCCATTCTCTGATGCTGGTGGTGGCTGTCCCAGCAGGTGTATCTGAGTGCTGGGAAGCACATTCCAGGGCTAAAAGCAGGTCTAGGAGGACAGTCTCCAGCCAAGGTGTCCTGTCTGGCCAAGGCCACAGTCACCCCAGCAGGTAAAGGCACTTGGGAGTTGGTGCAGTCAATGAGTTTGGCAGGAGATGGCAGTGTGGACTGTGTGGGACTGATTGCAGAGACCTTTCCTTAAGGGGTTTCTCATTCCTGCCTTGATTCCTGTTCTCCTTGGAGCATTTAGGCAGGAGCTAGGGGAGGGAACCAGCAATGTGCCCTTGTGGCCAAGAAGGCCAGTGGCATCCTGGGGTGCATCAAGAAGAGTGTGGCCAGCAGGGCAAGGGAGGTTCTCCTCTCCTTCTACTCTGCCCTAGTCAGGCTACATCTGGAGTCCTGGCTCCAGTTCTGGGCTCCCCTGGTTGAGAAGGACAGGGAACTTCTGGAGAGGGAACAGAAAAGGGCTGCAGAAATGCTGAGGGGACTGGAACATCTCTCTGCTGGGGAAAGGCTGAGAGAGCTGGGGCTGCTTAGCCTGGAGAGGAGAAGCCTGAGGGGGGAGCTGCTCAATGCTTAGCAATACTGCATGGGTGGGGGGCAGGAGGCTGGGGCCAGGCTTTGAGAAGCTCTCCCAGCTCCAAGTTGGACTTGCCTTTGGCCAAGACTGAGCCAATCAACACCTCTGCAATAACATATTTAAGAGGGGAAAAATCTGTTGAGCACCTTTCTTTATTTTGGAAGCTCTTTTGTTTGGAGAGGAGTGGGCCAGGAGAGAGACAACCATCTGAACACCCAGATCAGTGAGGAAGGAGGTGGAGGAGGTATGCTGGTGCAGTCATTCTCCTTTGCCCCCTGGTGAGATGGAAGGCTGAGCCCTTGCAGCTCATGGAGATCAACAGTGAAGAAAAGTCCCATCTGCAGCCTGTGGTGGAGCAGAGGACTGATCCTGCAGGAGGCTATGACTTTGAGGGAAGCCCAAAATGGAGCAGTCCCATCACTGGGAGGATCAAAGCCAGCAGGAGGGATCCATGCTAGTGGGAGAAGTTCAACAAGGACTGTCTGCTGTGGGAGGGACTTGACATTGCAGCAGGGGATGACTGGGGGGAGTTTTCCTCTTGAGGAGGAAAGAGCATTAGAAACAACATGGGACAGACTGACTGCAACCCCCATTCCCTGTGCCAGTGGTGGGGAGGAGATAGCAGAGCTGGGCTTGGGAACAAGTGGGAGGTGGGGTGGGGTTGTATTTAAGATCTGGCTGTATTTATTATTGCCCTACTCTGGTTAATTTGGTGAATTGGGGATGGTTTTGTTGAAATTAAATGGATCTTGTTTCCCCAAATTGAGTCTGTCTTTTGCCTGTGACCATCACTAATGAGTCATAGCCTCTGCCACCTTAATATTGGGTTTGGTTTTTCTTCCACTCATCTTTTGTTGCCAGATGGACAAGTTTTCTACCCTCTTGGTATAAGAAGCCATCAGATGTTTGGGAACAGTGACTGTCTGATGGAGCTCCCCATGGTTCCCACAGAAGTGACATTCCCCATGGTGATGTCACTTGACATCACAGGTGCCTTCCAGCCACTTGCAGGACATCCCAGGAGAGTGGATTATACCCAGGTGTTTTCTTGCCAAGAGAAAAGGGTTTTTGGACACCTTATTCCTGTGTCTCAAATGAGTTTAGGCAGCATTTCCAGTCTGTAACTTTTTAATATGACAGACCCATATTTTCATAGCATTATAGATCTGACCTCTTGCCAGTCATTTGGATTCTTCTCAGATGATAACTGTGTTCACTTCAGGATCTTTCCATGTGGCCTGTCTGCAACCCTTGAAGCTCCCATCACAGTGGTGGCAATAATTGCTAGTAACTTCTTGTGTCTCTGTGTGCCTCTGTTCATTTACTTCTACAATTGTTTGCTTGACAAAGGGGTGCCACAAAGGTGCCAAACCTGACTCTTCTGCAAATGACTCAGTCTCTTGCCAAGCAGCTGGGGCCCAAGGTGAACACTTGAGGCAAAAATGAGATTGCTGCAAATCCTTGGGATCACTGGAGAAACTATTAACTTTCCATTTGTGAGAGCTCTTTTGTCTGTGAGCAGATCCTGGGCTGTGCTTTCCTTTCTCTAATACACTTCCCAGCTGATGCCTCCTGCCATACATCACCTGGGTTATGTTTTCCTCCCTGTGCTTTCCCACTTCCTATCCTCTCAGCAGGATGCCTGGCATGCCTTAAAATATGGGAAACTTTGCTGTGGTGGCAATAGTCCTCCAGTTCCTTCTCTAGGCTGTTGGTGATGGCTGGAAAATACCCTGGCCTGGAGATCCCATATGATAAATCTCATCATCAGAGGGCTGAGGTCTGTCCCAGGACCATGAGCCTCATGGTACTTGTTTTGGAAGTCAAAGTGCCTCTAATAAATAAGATTTCCAGGCTGTGGAGATCATCAAAGGCTGGTGTGCCTGACTGAGCAGAAATGGTGCAACATCTTTTCTGTTCCCTAAAGGCCCTCTTCAGTTGGTCCATGGAGAAAAGGATGAGCTCTCTTCCCTGGTCTTCCAGCTGTCTGTCAGACCCAGCAAGTGGAGTCCCATTTCTTGAGGGTTTGCAGATCAGTTCTGGTTGCCTCATTTAGATCTTTTCCAAGGGAAAGTCAACTTGATTTTATTTCCAGCACTGGCAGAAGATGCTCATGCTTCTGCTGAAGATGAGGTCAGGCTGCAGGCTGGCTCTCAGCACATTCTTGGACTGTTGGAAGGATTTCAACCTTGTATTACCAGGAACTCTGGCCATGAGAAGCCTGAGCAGGGCCTTGGTCATTAACAGTTCTCCAAAATATTTGAGACTCTTCTGGTGCCTGCTTTTCCACACAGAATCACACAGGATTATCAAGGTTGGAAGAGACCTCTGAAGATCATCAAGTCCATTCATCAACCTACCACCCCTATGCCACTAAACCATGGCCCTAAGGACCACATCTAGATGTTTGTTGAACCCCTCCGGGGATGGTGACTCCACCACCACCCCTAGACAGCTAATTAATTTTTCCTGATATCTAATTAAACCTCCCCTGATGCAGCTTGAGGCCATTTCTAGACCTTCAAGATCTCTGCTCTTTCTTGTAGCTGTTGCCCACAGATTAGTCTCTCTGGCTTTTCCCAGTTCCCTGAAATACTTCACTGTCACTATATGTGTGCTGAAGACTTCTGAGAGCTTTGTGAGTGTTTGGTGACTACTGTGTGAGAGTATCCCCCTTTACTGCAGTTAGACCAGTCCCTATAAATATCAGAGAAAGGTGTTTGACATTTAACATGCTGGGTTGTTACCAGTCCCAGTGTCTCCTCCCTGAGCTCTGTAAAAGCCCATCTGTCACCTGTTTCTTTCGCTGGAAGAGTAAGCCTCCATCTTCTGCCCTTTTCTTTTCTGGGTTCATCAAAGGCTTTATTAAGCTTGTGAAGATATTTGTCCAGTGGTTTCATTTAAACCTAGCTATGCCCAGTCACACAGGACTGCCTTCTAACCTTGTAGCTGCCTGCTTGCAGCTCCACCTTTCTGGGAAGGTGCAAGAAGAGTGGGATAAGTGCAGAACAGGTTGCCCAGAGAGGTTGTAGCTGCCCCATCCCTGGCAGTGTTCAAGGCCAGGTTGGATGTGGCCCTGGGCAACCTGGTCTAGTGAGTGGCATCCCTGCCATGGCAGGGGGGTTGGAGCTAGATGATCTTCAAGGTCCCTTCCAACCTGGGCTATTCTATGAGTCTATGAATCTGTATTCTCCATGCACATTTTAATTGAAGGTTGGTTATGCATAGAGGAAATCTGCATTTCTCCATGTGTGGTTGTAATTTTATCCTGATCTCCCAGTTTTTCTTCTTGAACCTCAGAGCTGCAGGTTTCCTTGTTCAGACACTTGATGTCAGGGCAGCACAAGTGAGTACTGTGGTGTTCAGAGATGCAGCACCTGAGCATATGTCTTGGCACTTGTGGAGTGCCATGCATGTGGGCTGCCTTTTAGCTGCAAAGTGGCAAGTTTGTAGACTTTAATATCATATTTATCCTCATCTGCATTTGGTTTTGCCTCCTCCTGGGTTCCTTGAAGGTCTTTTATATTTCCCTGTGGTTGAGAGGGAACTATGGCACCACCTGGGATGCCCTTGTTCATAGTCTCCCTCAGTCACCATGAAAGCAGACCTTCTACCAGTCCTACAAAGGAGAAGAAGCAATAAGCTGTTTCTCAGAGTGTGAAAATACCTGTGGCTTACACACCATGACAAATTCCAGTGGCCAGTGAGTAACCTTTAGCTTTCTCACAATGATCTTGAAAGACTCTAAAGGCTAGAAGCCATGTAAGCTTTAATTGTAGAGCACAGCACTGCAGCTCAGGAAGGTGCAGGGTACAGGATGTACCAGCACAATTGGAGCCCTGGGTGTCCTTTGATAATTAACAGTGCTGCCATTTCTAGTGGAGTCTCTCTCTCTTTCTCTCTGTGTGTCTGTGTGTCAGCATCTGCACCAAAGAGAAGAGAGAAGAAAGAAAATGTACATGGCCCCTGCTGGATACTGCTATCCCCTGGGACAAGAGGATGGCAGCAAGAAAGGGAGTGTGTGGTAGAATCTGAGTCCTCCCCTTCCCATCTCTCTCCCCTGTTCTGAATGGAGTTGGGCATTTACATTCAGCCTGAAGGAAGAAAGTGGCTGCTGTTCTTTACTAAACATAGAAATGCCAGGGTATTTCAGGGGATTAACAGAGTGGGCTTCACAGAATCCCAGGATGGGAGGGGTTGGAAGGGACCTCTGGAGATCACCTAATCCAACCTCCCTGCCACAGCAGCTTCACCTACAGCAGCTTGCACAGGATCACATCCAGGTGGCTTTGGAATGTCTGCAGAGATGGAGACTCCACCACCTCTCTGGGCAGCCTGGGCCAGGGCTCTGCCACCCTCCAAGGAAAGAAGTTCCTCCTTAGGTGCAGATGGAACTTGCAGTGTTCCAGTTGGTGCCTGTTGCCTCTTGTCCTGTCCCTGGGCACCACTGACAGAAGCCTGGCCCCATCCTCCTGCCCCCCACCCATGCAGTATTGCTAAGCATTGAGCAGCTTCCCCCTCAGTCTTCTCCTCTGCAGGCTAAGCAGCCCCAGCTCTCTCAGCCTTTCCCCAGCAGAGGGATGTTCCAGTCCCCTCAGCATTTTTGCAGCCCTTTTCTGTTCCCTCTCCAGAAGTTCCCTGTCCTTCTTGACCAGGGGAGGCCAGAACTGGACACAGTTCTCCAGAGGTGGCCTGACTAGGGCAAAGTAGAAGGAGAGGAGAACCTCCCTTGCCCTGCTGGCCACACTCTTCTTGATGCACCCCAGGATGCCATTGGCTTTCTTTGCTTTAAGGGCACATTTTTGGCTCATGGTCATCCTGTTGTCTATCAGGACTTAATGAATCCTCCAACAGTAAATAAATATTCTATCTCCTAAGAGACATCCTTCAGCAACAGGCACCTCTGGACCTCATGAGTTCTTAATCTCAAATCAATTTGTCCTCTACTACCTTCTCTTCACTGCTGGTTTGATCTGCTATGGAGAGATGGCATTTGCTGGCTCTTGAGGTTTGGTTTTTTTTTCATCAGGACTGTTTTTAGCTGATTTGTTTCTTATGTCAGCCTAGGAGCATTGCCACTGTTGCTCTTGAATGTCCTCAAGGAACACAACACCCTTGGTTTTTCTTAGTTGTCATTTATTCTTCTTGAAGGCTCAGTCCTCAAGGTTAGGTATAACCTTGGTACTCATGTTCTAATGACATCTGCCACTCATCTGCTGGGTGCAGTTTCACACTGATATTTATTTGGGTATCACAGATTCTGTTTGCTCAGTTGTAAACTGCATGCTGCTTCCTCTGAGAGCCTGACTTAAGAAGATAAAGACATTGATGAAGTGTTATTGTTGAGGCTGGAAATATGGGAGCTTCAAATAAGCAAGTCTAGATGTGGTGGCTCCACTTGGTAGCCTGGTCACAGAGCAGATAGTTCCATTGTGATCTGCTTCTTGGAGTTTCTGTTGGGTATGTTCTGCTATCCAGGGGGAGAAGATCTGAGCCTAGGTTTGTAAAATGCCTCTTAAATCACCTTCAAGAAGCCAAACTAATGAATCAATCCCAGGAACCACAGAAAGTTGAAATTTGAAGCAAGCTTAAGCATGTCTTGGTGGATACTGAAGAATCATCAGTGACTACTGATGCTTTAGGTAGAAACATGATACTCTGAGGAAAAGAAATGAGAATTCTAGTGGAAACTGAGCTGCTGAGTGGTTTCTCCATGTTTCTTCCCTCCTACTTACTCTGGACTTACCATTTCAGGTGGAGATTCCAGGTTCACAGCAAGCTGTTCTGCAAGTGTAGCCATTCCATCAGGGAGCTGGGACTTCAGGAAGCTCTGGGAAGTGCCCTCAGAGTTCTCACTTTCTTTTAGCCTTATCTGGTGCCTCCCTTGGTACTGGCATTGAGATGGACACCTGTGGAGAAGGTGAGAGGGATGAAAGAGGATTCTTCCTCTGGCAAGAAGGTGCTTGGCTGTTGCACATCTTCTGTGCTTTTAAGGTAGCACCTTCCTTCTGTTAAAGGTCTTTAGGATTTGTAGGTAAAGAATTCCTTCTGGCTGTCAGGATACTCTGGAGACTGACAAAGTGATGTGACACTTAAAAATGAGTGTAGAATACAAGTCAAACCCTGTTCAGTTCTTAACTGTGCAGCCATGGTCTTTGATTTCATCACTCCTTGTGCCTTGTCACAGAATGTCTTTTAGACACAAAAAACCCCCACATTTTTTCATCTCTGTCTCAACCCCAGTTGCTGAGAGGATGTTCCATGTGTCACCTTTTGGAATCAGAATGGGGCAGTAGAATCAATTCAGTCATTTCAAGCTGGGTGGTCACTTTTGGGAACTCCTGTGAAATGAAGAGGCAGCAGGATGGATAAAGTTTTCATCCTTTTTGATCTTTTTAGCAACCTTCTCTGTGGGTTGAAGACTTCAGAGAGGTGTCTTTGAGCTCTACTCCATCTCTGAGATGAAGGACACTTCGTTTTCTGGTTGGTTTTTGTTGCTGGTGGTGGTTTTTTGGATGGTTGGTTTGGGTGTTTGGTTTTTTGTTTGGTTGTTTTGTTTTTTTCTGGCATGAAGTTCTTCTAGAGTTACCTGGGATGTATGAAAGCTGATGTAAAAATCTTTGTATAACCTTTTGAGAACTGGCAACACCATGATCACAGAATCACAGGATGGCCTGAGTTGGAAGGGAGCCACCAGCATCATCCAGCCCAACTCCTGTCTATGCACAGGACAACCCCAAAGTCACCCCATGTGGCTAAGAGCATTGGCCAAATGCTTCTGGAATTGCAGGAGAGTTGGTGCCATGACTGCATCCCTAGGGAGCCTGTTCCAATGTTCCAAGACTCTCTGGGGGAAGAACCTTTGCCCAGTTACCTGAACCTCTCAGCTGGACACATATTATTGGTCTAAACACTTGAAAGCTAGTGAAAAAAGATCATTCTTCCAAGAGAAATGACATCCTGTTAGATCTTGTTGGCTTATAATAAAATCCCTTCTATCCATGTAGAGCTTCTTGACATACTTGTGAGATCTTTTACATCAGAAGGTCTTTGGCTGCTGGCTGCTGTGGACAGCAAAAAGGAGATGCTTGAAGGAGTGTTTGAGAGCATACTCCCTTGGCATTAAACACTAGAGCTTCCTTTTTCCCAGGTGTTCTTGTGCTCTTGGCTCCTGCAGCTCCCTATAAACTCCCAACACCTCAATGCCATCTCAGGTTTCTATTTTTGTTGCCATTCTCTTTGTTCAGTAGGAACCTGTAGTGTTCCCTCAGTCTGTTAACCATAATGAGAAAGAATATGAATGGAAGGAATGAAAGCAGGAGAGCTGGAGCTTCTACTATCTGCAAGCTGCCCTTCTTTCTGAAGGGGATACAAAAGGTGGGGTAACATTTGAAGGGCTGGAAGTAGGAGAGAACTGGGAGGAATCAGCAGAGATGGTTCTCAGAGAGAGTTCTGTAAATTTGAAATGATGGAATGAAAAATGACTTGAGAGAAAGCAGGGGATGGAAAGAAAAGGGAAAAGTTGGGATTGACTGATCCAAAATAATGTGATTTGAATTTTTCAGGAGTCTCTGCTCCTCTCTCACTTCATTGTAGCCCAATTTCCATGCACCAACTGCAGCTTCTCTTAGACTTCACTAAATCATGTCAGCATGCAAAGCTGATAAATATCACAGAATCATGAAGGTTGGAGGAGGCCTCTAAGAGCATCAAGTCCAACCATCAACCTAGCACCACCATGCCACTGAACCATGGCCCTAAGGACCACATCTGAATGTTTTCTGAACCCCTCCAGGGATGGTGACTTCACCACTGCTCTGAGAAGCCTCTGCCAATGCCTAACAGTGAATAAATTGTTCCTGATATCCAACCTGAACCTCCCCTGGTGCAACTTGAGGCCATTTCCTCTTGTCCTCTCACTGGTAACCTGGGAGAAGAGACCAGCCCCCACCTCACTACAACCTCCTTTCAGGTAGATGTTGCATGATGTAGAAAATCCACATCCTCCCAGTATCACAAGTAGGAGTTTTGATACTGAACTCACTCAGCTGTCAAGGGGAGAATGCAGAAGCTTCTCTGGAAGAGCTGTGGTTGCAACAATTGCTCTGTGCTTTGCTGTGAGTAGGGGGGAATCCAAATGGACTGAACAAAGAATTGGGTTTGCAACTAGGAAAGGTGTGCATCAGCAGTTTGATGTGTGTCCAGATGTGGACCTGCAGCCTCCTGCAGGTTCTTTGGCCATCCACAGTCTGTAGTGCCCACTGGAGGATCTTGGCTTGCACTTGGCACCATTTACTTTTAGCCAGAGAGTAAATGTTTCTTGAAAGCCCCATTTCCAGAAAGGAGAGTTGTTCTAGTCAGGGTTTGTGTTGAGAAATCTGGGTAGAAGGTCCTGTGTTCTGAAGTCCTTCTAAAGCTTAGTTTCAGGCTTTGAAAGCTGGAACTGTTGCTTTTCAGGTTGTTGTTGCTAACAAAATTCTTCATCACTGTTCATTTGGAGCTAGCTAGTAGCTTGTTGATGTCACCAGTGGAACCTGTCTGTGCTCCTTTAATTTCCTTCTGCCCAGCTGAGATCTTGGACCACTTAGAAGACAACCTGCAGATAATGTCTACCTGAGAGCCTTGCTTGCAGTTGATGAGGAGGACCAAACAGGGCTTAGCTCTCCAGCTGTGTGCCCAAGTACCATCTCTCTGCTGAAGTTCTTGCTCTTTAGTTTCAGGCTGTGTGAGACTTTTTGCTTCCCAAGAGTTTGCAGTGTTGAGCTGGGCTTTTGCTTTGCCTTTGCACACACTGATGTCAAAGTTCTCTTTACTTCACACCCTACTCTTTCTTGTTTCTTTGACATTTTGCTTTAACCCAGGCTGAAAATGAGCAGAGCACCCATAGCTGATGGAAAGCTATTTGGGAAGTCCCAGAGCAGACACATGATGGCTCAGTAAAAGTTTGGGGGTTTGGTTTTTCTACCTTTTATTGTTTTCTGTTTCCTCCTACACAGAGAAATCACCTAAAACCCCAGTGCTTCTTTCCATGGTGGAAACTGGAAGGAAGTGGGACACAAGTTTAGATAGTGTTTACTGGGAGATAGATCAAGGAGCATTGACCCTGACATTGCCTCCTGATCTGCACAGAGCTTGGTAGGTAGTGTTGGGAGAGAACTGATGGTTGCTAGCTTGGCATTTGGTAAGGAAAGCCTTCTGTTGGGCATGTGGCAGCTATTTCAATGAGAAGATGCTGTGAAGGCACCTGGCTCTCTAGAGACCATCATGTCTTAACTAGGGACCATCAGGGTGGGAGGAGGTGTGAATTTGGGCTTGTTTGGCCATGATTGCAGCAGGTGCTGGAGCTGATGGGTAGCCAATGGTCTGGTGACATATAAAGGAGAGCAGAGGTAGCATTTGCTCTGAAGTAAGTCTGAGCTAGGTCTTGGGAAAGAAGAAGCTCTTGTGCTTGAGGAAGTGAAGAGAGCACATATGAAGGTGCATTCCATGTAAGTAATGAACTGGAGGTGTGGAGTTTTGGAGTGGAGTTGTGGTTTCACAGAGAGTTGGCTATTTTGGTGTCATTTTTGAAGGGAGGAGTTTCCCCCTGGTCCCCTGCCCTTAGCCTGCCATCCTCTTCTCATATAGGTAGGCTTGTGACCTCTTTTGGGCTGGCTCTGGAGCTCAGCAGCCCCTTTGGTGGGTCACATTGACTGAGTAAAGCAATGGGAAACCAACCTGGCAGAAATCATCCTCAGGCTTTTGCTATTTCTGGGCTTTGAATTGGATCACAGAAGGATCTAAGGTTGCTGTAGGCAGCATCAGGTAAGCAGTGGGAGCCAGAGGCTGATGTGAGAAGGCAGAGAAGAGAAGAGGTGGGGAGTATTAAGCTGTTAACTCCACCACCTCCCTGAGCCAATGCCTGAGAACCCTCTGGGGGGAAAAAATTCTTCCTAATATCCAATCTGAACCTCCCCTGGTGCAACTTGAACCCATTTCCTCTAGTTTTATCCCTCTTTACCTGGAAGAAAAGACCAAGGCCCACCTCCTTTCAGATAGTTGTAGAGAGTGAGAAGTTTTCCCCTGAGCCTCCTCTTCTCCAGACTAAGCAACTCCAGTTCCCTCAGCTGCTCCTCACAACACTTGTGCTTTAGACCCTTCCCCAGCTTTGTTGCTCTTTCTTTTCATCCTGCTGACAATCCCTAACAGTATATCTGCACCTTAGAGCTGTCTTCCTTTGTGAGTTTGGAGGATAGCAGAGAAATACATGCAAGAATAATTTTGTTGATGCTGGTAAGAGCGCTCCCAGGTGCCAATATTCAATGAAATATGGCTTGAATGCTCAAAAATGTGGAGTTTTCCTTCACAAATCCTCACAGTCTCAGAAAGAGAAGACTGCAGCCTGCTGTAGGTGAGCCTGCTGTGGCAGGGAGTTGGACTAGATGATCTCTAGAGGTCCCTTCCAACCCCTCCCATTCTGGGATTCTGTGGAACTCCCAATAGGTACCAGAATTTCTGGGTGGCTGTTGGGAAGGAGCAAATCCTCACATTGAGGCTTCTTCCTGGTGGGTGCCACACAGTTGTAAATTGAACTGTACCTAGGAGTATTGGCCTTGGAGAGCTCATAAGAATAGGATTTAAGGTTCTGAGTTAATAAAAGATGCTGATGCCACTGGAAGCCCTATTTAGGCAGACAGCAGTAGTCTCTGGTGAGCAGTAGGAAACCATTTGTCTCCAAGTAGTGGAAACCTAATAGTTCCCAGCAAGGTTGGACCACATCTGGAGATGAGAAAGAAGTGTCTGAAGCCAAGAGGATGTTTTCTTGTGTAATTGAATTCTTTCTCCTCTGCCATGGTGATACATCATGGCAAGTTAAGAAGATGCCCAAAGAGCACAAAGGAGAAGATGCCTTTTAAAGTTGATGCCATCCCTTGGTTTTGCTAGCTTTAGTGCAAGGAAGAAGGTTCTGCTGAATCTACAAGATGAATTTGGAGTATGTGGAATTGGTTTTAAAAGGTGGAGTATGCTGTGTGGTTGTAGGGGGGGGGAAATAAACACCCAACAAAAAGACCCCAAACTACCTTAAAAACAACCCAACTCACAATCAGAAAAAAAACCCACACCAGGAGAAAGGGCAGAGCCACAAATTCCACACCAGGAGAAAGAGTCCAGAGCCCAAAACCCCCTAAGAAAAGAAAAAGAACCCAGCCCCCCCAATTCAGCTCAAGAATGAGCTCCATTAATAGGACTAGGTTCACGTTTCAGCACATTGTGTGTTTTGTACAGTATAAAAATCCTCTTCCCAAGCTTCTGTCTTTCATGGAAGGAGTTGATAGGATTCTGTCTTTGGAAGATAACTTGGAATTTGTCATGTTTCTGTTGTGTCCAGAATTTGACATTTAAGTGCATGGATCTATTTACATATGTTGCATTTTCATTACAGCTAATCCTCTTGAAACTTTAGTTGGCAGATGCCTGGAGCACTTGGGTAAAATTGGGCCAGAGAGAGAATTCTGCAACCTTGGAGGCTAATTGCAAATAAAGAGTAGTTTATAAGTGTGGGTTGGGTTGGGTTTTTTTTAATCAACTTTAAAGTTTTCACTTTTAAAATGTAAAAGAGAATTTTTGTCTATAAACAATAATGAAGGGGATTTTTAGCAGGGAGATCTAACAGGTTCTTCAGGCTGGAGAAGAGAAGGCTCCCAGGAGACCTTCTGGTGGCCTTCCAGGACCTGAATGGGGCTGCAAGAAAGCTGGGGAGGGACTTTTTAGGAGGCTAGGTAGTGATAGGACTAGGGGGAATGGATCCAAACTAGGGGAGGGGAGATTTTATTGGCTATTAGGAGGAAGTTCTTCACTGTTAGGGTGGGGAGACACTGAAACAGGTTGCCCAGAGAGGTGGTGGAAGCCTCATCCCTGGAAGTTTTTAAGGCCAGGCTGGCTGGGGCTGTGGGCAACCTGATGTAGTGGGAGGTGTCCCTGGCAGGCAGGGGGGTTGGAACTAGATGATCTTGAAGCTCCCTTCCAACTCTGACAGCTCTGTGATTCTATGAATATCTGATCACTCATGGGTTGGCAACTAGTTGTAATATAAGATATTAATAATCTGGATTTTATATGCTGCAAGCATAAAGGTTATCTTTGTATGCTCCTTAATAGAGTTAGGAAACAAGTCTGTGTGGAGAAGGCTTTCTGTGTGCATTGTGAGGCACCTGGCTCCTTACTAAAGGCAACAGTTTCCAATGTTAAGTCTAAATGATTGCTTTATAACTTGAAAGGGTAGTAGGAGACAATTTCTTTGGTAAGTATTTTGGTTTTTTATAGCCCACAAACACAGGGTATTAAAATCCAGATGGGTTTTTTTGTTTTGTTGTTGTTGTTTATGTTGGGACTTTATTCAGCCTGGAGAAGAGAAGACTGTGGGGAGACCTCATTGTGGTCTAGAACTTCCTCACAAGGGGAAGTGGCAGGGCAGGAGCTGATCTGTTCTTTATGGTAACCAGAGACAGGACCCAAGGAAATGCCATGAAGCTCTGCCAGGGAAGGTTCAGGTTAGATACTGGGCAAAGGTTCTTCCCCCAGAGGGTGGTGGAGCATTGGAACAGACTCCCCAGGGATGCAGTCATGGCACCAACTCTCCTGCAATTCCAGAAGCATTTGGCCAATGCTCTTAGACACATGGGGTGACTTTGGGGTTGTCCTGTGCAGAGCCAGCAGTTGGACTGGGTGTTCCTAGTGGATTCCTTCCAACTCAGGACATTCTGTGATTCTTTCCTACCTTTTTTTTTCTGGGCAGTTGCTGCTTGCTGGCAGCAGTTCATGTTGAGATGTCTGGTGGCTGCTTTGAGCCAGCTTTTTTTTTCCATGCAAAGCTCATCTAGGTCCCTTCTGAGAAGCCCAGAATACAGCAGGAGTTTATGCCTGGAATTTTATTTACCAGATCTTTCTCTACATCTTTCACATGTGTTGGCAGTTTTTCAGCTGCATTGAGGTCCTGAGTCTCCAGCTCTTTGTGATCTAGTGGGAGGTGTCCCTGGCAGGCAGGGGGGTTGGAACTAGATGATCTTGAAGGTCCCTTCCAACTCTATCATTCTATGGTTCTATGAACATACAATCAGGAGGAGGGAGGATTCCCCAGCAGTCATGCTGGTGGTTGAGAATCAGGCTTGATGAATGTATTTTTTACTGCCTTAGAAGCCAATCCCTGAGATAACCTGATCCCAGAACATGATACCTGGTGAAATACCACCAAGATAAAGAGCAGGAGATGATGGAGGGATAAATGAGCCATCAGCTCCTCCAGAGCTGTGCTTGGCTTCCAGGAGATGGCAGGAGTCATCTAGCCCCTAAGTGCCAGCAAGGAGTGTAAGGTTATTTCCATCTCTGTCACTCTTGGACCTTATCTCAGTGGTGTTGTGCAGGGCACTAGCTTCCAGCCTTCTGTTGAGCAGGAGAGGGATGATTCCCTACCCCAATGGTGGCCAAGTGGGCCAGGCATGGCCACCAGAACAAGACATCTGCTGGAGGGGAGGGCAGCAGATAAGGAGCAGGCAGTTAAACAGCCCAGTAGAAGAAGACAAGGAGTTAATGCCATGTGCTGCTCATCTTTGATTTCTCATGACCCTAGCCAAAGGATCCAGTGGATCTGGAAGTAGGATGAAGGTTATCACAGTTTGGAGGCAAAGATTTCACAGGCTAATCTCCTTCTGAATGGTTAGGGTTTTAATCTCAAGCCTCTTTCCATGGCTGAGCTGCTTGCTTATTTTTTTTTCCTCCCCTAACTTGACTTTGTTTTATAGGGGAAGTATTTTCTGATCAGCTTGCTGAAGCTGTGAGTTGTCATGTAAATACATTCTGTCAAGTATATAATACACACTCTAAAATTTGTCTAAATATTGATGCTCTCCAGGGGATCACTGTAGCTCTCAACAGACAGTTACAACCTAGTGAGTAAATAAATTGTGTTTCTGCTTTGTATTTTTTTTTCCCCCTCTCAAGTCTGCATTGGTTTTGCACAAAATTGGAGCTGTTAGAAGGAATCTCAGAGAATTCTGCAAGGTGGGTTTATTATTCACTTGAGGAAATAAATAGCTTCTGTCTTCCAGCAGTGCCTGCAAATATATACCTGCTTAAATATATATTTACTGAAATAAAATACTTCTAAAAACTAAAGACCAAAACATGAATGAATTCACATCTGCCACCACATTTCAAATGATCACTAGAAATCTTCTGAACCTTCTTTTTTTCCTATGATTTCAAACTGACTTCCAGGATGTGGATTATTGTTTTCTTATTTTAGTCATTTTCCTGTGTTTTACAGTGCTAAGATCTGTGGTGGTCTGGATAGCTATAGATAAAAATAGTTGATAGAAATAAATATATTAAATATTAATATATATTATGACACTTAAAAAAACCCAGTGAATTTCAGTGGAGCAAAGATGGATAATTTTCATTCATTTCCAGGTGATAAGCTGTCTTTTTCCACACTTGTAAGAGAAAGAAAATGATGAATGCTAAAGCTTAGGATGTGGTTAGTTGGTAATCAATAAGAGTTCTAATAGCTGTGATTGATACCAAGCAGAAGATTGCTGTCATGTTAAACACCTCAGAAACTGCTTCACCAGGGAAGAAAATGATCTTGCAGGTTAAACTGGTGGGAGTATAGTTTGGATGCTAGTCTTTTAAAGTCATAATAAATGGTATTACCCTTTCTTTTCACTTTGTACAATAATAAAGTATATCCAGAGAAAGTAAATTCCTGATTTTAACATCTTTTGACAAGCACATTAGGCTGTAGAAAGAGCATCCAAGTTGGGGCTCGGGGCATATGGTGCTACCTTCTGCTAGCATAGCTCCAGAACAAGTCACTGTGTTCACCAAGGGTCAATATTCAGACTCTCAGGTTCCTCCCTTTGGTGGGGGAAGGGAGGGAAACAACCCAAAGTTCCTCTTCATATGGAAAAATCAGAACCTAAAGCACAACCCTGACTTCTCTGCAGTGCCTTTGTTGTGCAGAGAGCACAGAGGTGCTCTGAAATGTGTTGCTTTCAGTTGTGCTTTATGGCAGAGCCACTCAAGAAAGGCTTCAGAGAGATTAAGCTAAGCAAAAATTGTGGTGGTTAATAATCCCCCAGCTAAACAATGCTGTCAGCACTGTAAATCCTAACAGTAGCCTAGCTAAATATTTGGGGCTAATTTGGAGTTGTGAAAAGAACGGTTGCTGCTTGGACTTGATCTTGGAAGATCTCTTCCAGAGTTAATGATTCTCTGATGCTCTTCTCCAAGAGCAGCTGTTTATCTCCTGATGGGAAGTTGTTGAAGCATTTCAAAGTCCTTGTGCCTTCCAAGTGTTATTGAAATGCTTGTTTTGTGGCTGAGGAGCAGCTCCCCCAGCCTGCCTTCCACGTCCTCTTAGGTTGTCGTCTTTGATATCCATCGAAAGCCTGCTCTTTGTAATAGAGAATCCAAGTGTTGTGTATCTTGGGAATCCAACATATGGATGGGGATCCAGAAGGCATTAGTTAGCTGAGCTTTGTTGACCAGCTTTTAATTCAGCTTGTCATTTTTAACACACGGTGCTGCAGATGGTGAAGTTCTGCCTTGGCCATCAGAGCCTCGATACCTTAGGGACAGCTGTTGCTGCTAAAGCTTTTTTACATGCTTCAGGTCAAGAGTAGGCAAACCTGTTAGAGCACCTGCTTCTACATATGCAAATCTGCTAGGGTTGGGTTGAGTGGGTGGTTTTGGTTTTTTTTCTTCCCCTGTCCTTTCATTAACCCAGGAAAGGTAGTGATCTCCTGTGGCTGTAAGTTAGGCTGGAACATAGCCCACACGAAATGAAAAGCTAGCAAAGAGCCAAGTGTGGTTTCTGCAGAGGAGCTGTGGGATGCTGCTTCTGGGGTTTTTTTTGGGGGGGGGGGCTTTGTTTCTGGAAGACTGCCTGTAATTTGGAAGGAGGGTAGAAAGGCAAGGATATGTTTGGAGGGGAGAAGAAAAGGGAAGGTGTTTGCTGTCATTGACTGTAGGGTAGTTGTGAAGTTTGACATGCCCAGAAGCTAGCTGGTGCCATGTGGGGCTCCCCTCCACTGCATACCTCTGTTTTCATCATCTGCTAAGCCTGCAGCATGATTCCCAGGCACTGGAGCATACAACATGTCCACTTCACTTTGGAGCTGATTGATCCACGCTACAGAACATGCTTGTGGGATCTTCCCTTGCTCTAGAAGAAACATAAATGATTGAAATGCTTTCTTAAGGAAGAAAGGGGGGGGGGAGGAGAAAGTAGCATTTGTGTGTGTACTTCAGTGCCTCCTGAAAGAAATGGCTGTCAACCAGCAGCACACTGTGAGAGCTGATGGTTTCCTGCACAAGGTTAGCTGTGGGTTGGGGAAACTTTGGAGCTGTTTGTATTTGTTTAATCTATCAGCTATAGAGAGTTGAAATCACAAGGAGGAAACCTCATTTATTGCCCTTCTCAAGCAGAGCTGTGGCATGTAATAGAAATGACACTTAAGGATTGGATGGTTTTATTATTTATTTAAGTTTATATATATATATTTTTTTAGAGCAAACTGACAGAAGATTTTATCCTGCACTGCCATGGATTGCTGTGGGGGAAGAAAGGGGAGTAGTCAAATTGATGAACAAATGTTGCATGCTGTCATTTTAGATTATGTTGTTTGGCCATGAAGTTGGTGCTAATTTTTTTTTCCTGTAGAGACACTGTAAAATTCTGCTGTTGTGCAAAGTAACCATAGGAGTGCTGTCAACTCTCTTAATTATTTCATGCCAAGGCTACTTTCTCAACAGCTTCTTAATCAAGCCAGCAGCAAAAAAAAAAAAAAAAAGATGCTTTTTGAACATGTGTCAAGAAAATAAAACAAAAGAGAGAACCACCTTGACCTCCTGCCCTTGTCAGCTGAGTTTTCCCCTTCTGACACCAGGCATTTTAGGCTTTTTTTTTTTTGCAAAGGTTGGAAGTTTAACTCTTCAAGGAAGCAGAGATCATTTTTATTGGGATATTAATTCTGGTAGGTGTTAATCTCATCAAGATTTGCAGCTGTTTTCCTTCGTAGGCCATTCTGATTTGTAGCTTTTTCTCCTTTTCACAGCAGTATTAAATAGCAAACCTCCTCTGATATGGAAGTTCATTAGAGATATGTCTTTGATGGCAGCCCTTTCAGGGCTTCAGTTTCAAATACCTTGATGTAAAGCTTAAGAAGCCATTGTGTTGTAAGCCCTCCTTGATGTGTCTTATTTAGATCTGCATAGTAAATCAAGGCAAGTAAATAACAAGGCAGCAGATGGAAGCATGGAGATAAGGCCAGGGAACAATTGTATTTGTATTTTGTTATGATGTTGACAGGAGCTAAAATTCACTAATCTAGTTCAACTGATCTGCATTTCAAAGAAATCTCATTTAGCAGCAACTTGAAGGTTTGGAGGATAAAGTTCTTTTATTGCAGCTTTTATTGCATTCTTTGCTAATTTATCTGGTCAAGATTTAGCCTTGCTTACTTAAAGCAGCAAGCATGTTACAAGGAGTCTTAAATACTACCAAAGCATTAATGTCTAGACTCTGAACTGGAGGTAATTACACAGCCAGCAGTGAATAGGCTATGTTCAGGAAATAGTGGTGTCCAAATGGAATTGCCAGAGGAATGAAGATAAGGTAATTTCTCCTGGTTTCTCTAAGTTGTGTGGGGGGGGTATTTTTGTCTTTAATTGAGAAAATTAATATGTAAGCAAATCTCAAATACAGAAAAATAGATTTTCTTGAGGAATGTCAGACTTCAGTGCTCTGTTTCCAAACTGGGTAACACTTAGAGGCTTCATTTAATGATGACTCCTCTGTACCTGTTAAAACTATTAGAAGGTGGGCAATACTTTAATAGAATGATGGACCAGGATTGGTGTTATCTGCACTCTAAATGATGTAGGCAATGTGCCTGTCAGCTATATATTTTTCATTAGCTAAAGCATAACCATGTCATCTGGAAGCAAAAAGTGATGTATTTCTTGTACAGATCAACTCTGATTAAAGTGAAGAGTGATATAAAGTAGAAGTTAGGGTCTCTCTTTGGAATCTTAAAAAAGTTACTTAATTTTAAAGCCAAACTTCACTTTGGTTTAGTTTTTACTTTATAATACAGATGTTAACAGTAGGTTGTTTAGAGAATCAGTCCCAAGTGTATAACTTCCTAATTAGTGTGTGACTGTGGATAGATAGAACAATATTATGTCAGAGGTTTTGCAAGGTGGACTTCATGGGATTGAAACCAGCTTTTATTTGGCCAGGTTGCTTTTAATCTAGATTGGTTCCCCAGCATGGCTGACCATGTAGCTCCATGCACAGTTGCCTTGGCACAGCTCAGTGACCAGTGCTGGGATGAGGGAGGTGATGCTGCTGCTACCTTTGCCACTGGAAGTGCTCAACAGTCTACACACCAAGCTGCACAGGATGAGCTTCCTCAGCAGTGCAAGCCAAGCAACCTCACAACTCTGTGGTCTCAGCTTTATCCAGGCCACATCTCTCTGTTCCTCTCTTGCCTTGGTGGGGATGTTCCCCATTTTGGTTAAAAGTTGGTGGCTTGCTTTGCAGGGTTGGTTTCCTTTCTTCCTGACCTAGCTCAGCCTTGCAGCTGCACATATGTCCAAGTCAGCAAAAGGAAGGTGTGGGGAGTCTGCAGCTAGAGCTGATGATGAAGGTGAGGGGCATCAGGGCTGCTTCAGCCCCACTTCAGACTGGTGTAAGGCATTGTGCTGCTGCATCTGCAGCACCTTGCTTTTACCTCCCAGGCCACTGTAAGCTCTGCAAGTGGGAGATGAAGTAAATAACACAAGTGGCAAATATCCCAAAAGGTGATTAGTGCTGCTTACCAGTTGATACAATGATGACAGGAAAAGAAATCACAGAATGTTAGGAGTTGGAAGGGACCTTGAAAGATCTTCAAGTCCAATCCCCCTGCCACAGCAGGATTCCCTAGACCACAGGAGAATCTGAATGTTCAGTTAGATCCCAGTCTGTTTAGAAGGGAAATGGTGGATTTGAAGATGTCCCAAGGATGTCCATCATGCTTACAGCACCCAGGAGCAAACAGGTAGATCCATACAAGCAAGTCCCATCACCACAGTGGTGTTCACCTGGTTAGTTTAGGTCTTCCTTCTTTTGTATAACAATTGAAATCATCCTCTCAAATAAAACATATGCTCCTGCTGTCTGAGCTGCCACAGTCCAATCCTTGTCTGTTTTGCAGCCCTCATGCCCTTGTACCTTTTGGCTTCAGCATTGCTAACCCTTGCACCAGCCCATCTAAGCCCTTCCTGTGTCCTGGCATTGCCTAAAGTGACAAGGACCTATCCTGACTGTCACTGAATGCTCTTTTCTGCTCCTGTCCCTTCTGGCTCCATCCCTGTGCTGTGTTCCTCAGAGGGCTGTGAGAGGGAAGAGCATTTTCAGCAAAACAGAGTGGGAAACAAAATAAAGAGGGGAAATAGAGGGGGAGGAAAAAAGATGCTTAGTGAAGCTTCATGGAATTTCCTACTTCTCTCCCTCTAGAGAAACCTTTCCAGCCCCTCCCAGTCTAGGAAGGGTGCAGCACTGCAGCAGTAGTCTGAGTGATCTTCTCTCAGGGGATAGGGTTCAAAACCACTTAGAAATGAAATGAATTAAAAAAGAAACTTGGAATTCCTGCTCTGGTCATGTCAGCCCTGACTGCCTGAATTGTGTGATGCTGCTGTGTGTCTGGAATCCCTCTGAACAGCTCAGATCCTGCTGTGTGTCCCTGTGGTGGCCTGATGTTGAGAAGAGAAGGGCAGGTAGAGCTGGAAGGAATATCAAGGAGAGGAGGTGATGCTCATCCCACTGGGAACTGCTGCATTAAAATACTCCCAGGCAGATTTACCCCAAGAAGCACTCTGCAAGTTGACCACTAGTTAACCTCCCTGAGCTTGGATGTTGGTTGAACACCAAATTAACCTGTTCCATCTGACTGTCCCCAAATCCAGTGTTAGATCTTGATTGGTAGGTTGCTTGATGGAGCTAGTGGGCCTGTGTCTTCTGGCATGTCTTGTAGGTAGGGTTAACTCCAGGATGGGAGACAGCTCTTTCCTTCTGTTTTCATGCCAGTCCATCCTCTTACAAGTCAGTTTAAGGCTGTATTTCTGGTCAATACAATGTATTTTAAATAAATATTGAATAAATCTGCAAGAGAATCAAGGAATATTTCTCTTCATGTTGATCCAAGTCCAGAAGGGGGAAGAGTTCACTATGCAACTGATTAAGAAGACCTAGATTTTAAAATACTGCAAATTCTAGTGGGTGTTTTGAGGTCCTGCAGGAGAGAGATAATAAAGCATGGGGAAGATAATGCCACCTTAATGCCACTCTGGTAATCAAAAGACCATTTTGCCTGTGCTAGATATCAAAGGATAGGGAAGATTATTGGTTATCTTAATATCTTCATGGCACTCTGGTGGTCAAAAGACCTTTTTACCTATAGGTGGATAATGTGTCCTCCCTTTCTCTTCTTATGAAGTAAGAGAAGGGAAGTTGGGCCAGTTGGGATGTTTTTCTACAGGATTGAGGTTGTTTTGATCATAACATAATAAACTTCCTTAAACTGCAGACAAACCAAACACCTTCAGCTAGTTAACCAGCACAACATGTACAGAGGGTGGAAGAGACCTCTTAAGATCATCAAGTCCAACCATACTTGCCACTAAACCATGGCCCTCAATTTAGGGAGCTTTGCAGTATAACACTTTAACTTCTTTACTTGTTTCCATTGTGATTAGTCTCTTGTTGCCTCTGTTTCCAGACCTAACAGGTTTAGTGTTTTCCAGCAAAGCAGTGGCTGCTTTTCTGGGTTTGTTTCTGTGAGGTAAGATTTCTGGCTAAAGGGTTTCAGGTAGCCACAGGACTAAAGATCCATGATGGTAATACTACCTTGGGCTAACTATTTAACTGCATGCAAGAGTTAAATATTATTCAATCTTAATCCATAAGCTGCAATCCAGTCCTTAAGTGTTTATACACTATGATTTTGGGGCCAAATCCTCTACCAGTCTTCTGCTTCTTTTCACCCAGCAGGCTACAGGTATAGGAAGTAAAATTAGCAGGATGCTTATGTACAAAAATGGACTTTTATTACAGCATTATTTCTGGATTTTTTGTGAATATATAATCCTAAGGCAATTGAGTGCTCAAATACTTTTCCTCTAAGGTGTTTTTCTGTAATGGGCTCTAAAAATATGTGGCAGTTGTGAGGCCCAGTGTTTGCTCAGTGCTTCTTTGGGATGGATGGCTTTGCAGTGCAGCTGGGGCTTCATCAATTGCCAAAAAAGTCCCATAACAGTATTGCTGATAAGATCCTGTTACCATCTATAGCCTTTACTTTGTGTCTTTGATAAAGAGATGTGTGAGCTTGCATGTGAGTGTAGCTTTTAATACCCCAAATTGGTATGTGTGTACTTTGGGATATGTCTGTGTCTTTAATCTCATAGGTTACTAGCATCACTGTGCTGCTTCAGAAATAAAGAAACAAACCCAAACCATAAACTAAGACATTCTTCATGTAAAAATTTCTTCCTCTCTCTTTGCTGTAAGTGGATTTCCACCAGGGTAGAGTTGGATTAGGGAGTATATGGAATAAATGTTTAAAGCAGGCATGAATACTTCTTTAACCTTCAGATAGGATTAACCAGGGGGAATGGATGCAAGCTAGAGGAGGGGAGATTTAGATTGGATATTGGGAGGAAGTTCTTCTCTGTGAGGGTGGGGAGACACTGGAACAGGCTGCTCAGAGAGGTGGTGGAGTCTCCATCTCTGGAGACATTCCAAAGCCACCTGGATGTGATGCTGTGCAAGCTGCTGTAGGTGAGCCTGCTGTGGCAGGGGGGTTGGACTAGCTGATCTCCAGAGGTGCCTTCCAACCCCTCACACTCTGGGATTCTAATACCTGTTCTCAGTTTTGATAATTCAGAATTATTGTTGTTATTACTATCAGATTGTTTTTAAAGGCTTTATCCTGCAGTAGTATTTATATATCAATTCTGATCCATTCAATTCTTGTTTTCTACAGCTCTGATTTCCAGTTAGCCTCACAGTAACATGCAGGACATGAAGCAGAGCTTGGATTCCTTTTGAGCTGAGTGGGTTATATCCCTACCCCTAAGATTTTACCTTCTAAACAGAAAAGTTGGCCAGCTGGTAGGTGGTAGAAGGGAGAGGTGGCCTAAAATGTTACAATGGGCCAGTAGTACATGGGGCTTTGCTCATTAACATGCTGCTCATTAACATTCTTTCATCCTCAATGGAGCCCTTGGAGCTGCAGAAGCAAACAGAAGAGAGCCCATGGTAGCAACCTCTTCTTTTTGCAGAGTATGGAGGTGATGAGGGAGGACAAGGTAGAACAGTGACCACCTTTGACCTGATCTCTCAGTAGCTCAGCTTGCTCTCACTGTAGGCTCTCACCAGCCTGATATTAAATAGGTCTGTGCACAGAGAAGAGTGGAAACTTCCTGCTGGAGTGAAATGGTAGGGTATTCATTTGTGCATTTCACTTGCATACTGATGTCTGAACAAAGTTATTTTTGTCCTGTTATGGATTTGGTTGGGGTTTTTTTATTGTTGTTGGGGGTTTTTTTGTGCTGGTACAGGCTGCTTCTTTGTATAATGTGCCTATGCCCAAGCCTCCATATAGGGATCCTCAGTTCACAGACCAAGATCTGTATCTAGCAAGCCAGCAGCAAGGGCTGCTTCTATTCCTCTGGTACACCTGGTAGGGATGGAGAGAATTAATTAACAGAGGTTTTTGTTGCTCAAAAGTGACATGCTAGTCCATGCCAGCAGAAAGTGTTTGTTCTGGATGACAGTCATTCACTTTTTGCTGGTTCAGAAGGCTTCCCTGAAGGAATTTTAATTGATCTGCACTTACCCAAAATAAATCAGCAACACTGCTGTATCCTAGAGATTAAAGCAAAAGAGAAGATATTGGAATAAAGAGGATATGATTTATTTTTTTCTCCTTATGGTTTGCTTTGAGATGTAGCTTGGGACATGGAGATGCTGACCTGCATTTCTATAAGTGTGGAACTGAGTGGGAGCACATGGAGAAAGTTACAGGCTCCAACACATGAGACCAGAGAACAACTTGAGAAGCAGAACCTTTCTTTGTAGCCCTCTGCCCTGGCTGCTTTGGGGCTGTGGACTGGGGAGAGGAAGGATAAGTGCTGCTTTACAGTAAGACTCTGCTACCTCATTTGATTTGTTTCCTAGGTTGTTTTTCTGTGTTGATGCTATTTTGTCAAAGGCAGGCAGATTTATTCAGTGTGTAGTGAAGTTCAGGCAACCATGGGACTTCACCTTGCACTTCAGAAGGATCTAGCCTGTGCTTGAAGTGCAAGAAAGGCTGGGCTCCCTGTGTACCTGCTGCAGTAATTCTGGTTCTTGTGTGGAGAATATATCAGTGCAAAAAGGATGCAAGGATTTGTTGAATTAGCACTAGCAGAAATGAAAATCCAAGGAGATAATCTGAACCAGGATGACCAGTCCTGATGGTTTCCATCTGTCTCTGGTGAAGTCTCCCTTCCAACAGTACCTTCAGTCTCCCTTTTGATTCATCAACAGCATCCTTGGGAAGGAGACCACAGATCTGTTACCCATTTTGTGGAGAAGAAACTCTTGCTTTTTCTTTTGAACTTGACTTTTGCTAGGCAGTGTCTGAGTTCAAGGGTTAGGGAAGAGATGATGTCTGGGCAACCTCTCCATCTTCAGGCTTTTGTAGTCCTCTCTCATGCCTTCCCTTAAGTTGTCTCTTTTCCAGTCTGGATAGTTGTGGTCATGAATTGTTCCTCCCAGGGAAATGATTCTTTGCTCATGTCTGTTTTCTTCTCTGAACCTGTGCAATTAGCTGGGTTGTTTTCTGTACTGGGCACCAAAAAGGAGCATGCATTTCAAGATGGGGATTAGTAGAGTGGCAAATGATATTGATAAAAACTCATTGACATTGATAAAAGCTATGTTCTTTGTTCCTTTCCTAATAACTTTGAACACTCAGTTCATGGGTTTGACTCTGACAGAGAGGTGAGGTTGAAGTTTTCATGAAGCTATCCATCATAAACCAAGAGTCTCACCAAGATGCAGTGCAACAGAGCTGTTCTGTTTAACAGACTATGAGATGGAATTAGAATAATAGAGGATATTACAATCTTAGATTAGAACCTTTATCAATAATGGATAGCCAAGATGGTTTCTGGTGCATCTGTGTCCAGCAAATTGTGATTCTCTGCTTGAAGCCTGCCAAAAGCCTTCAGAATTTCTTGATGGTGCAAAATAAATAATCAGGAACAGGCAATTCTCTTCATTTGCCCACTTAAGTTTTTTTTAAGGTCATATAATCTTGCTGTTATGGATCTCAGGAGTGGAGAAGGTGATGACTTTAGGAGTAGTGGCTGCTTTACATGTTTCATACCAAGAAGGAAAGATGGAAAATGTGTGGGATTTCTTCCAAAGTACTACCTGTGTGTAAGAGAGACCCTAAAGCCTTCTTTTAAAGAGGTTGTTGTACCACCTTGCTATAAAAGACAAGAGGAAATGGCCTCAAGTTGTACCAGGGGAGGTTCAGATGGGATATTGGGAGAGAATTTCTTCCCAGCAAGAGTTGTCAGGCATTGGTCCAGGCTGCCCAGGGCAGTGGTGGAGTCACCATCCCTGGAGGGCTTCAACAAACATCTAGATGTGGTCCTTAGGGCCATGGTTTAGTGGCATGGGGGTGCTAGGTTGATGACTGAACTCTGCTCATCTTAGAGGTCTCTTCCAACCTGAATAATTCTGGGAGAAAACACAATATGGATTCTTCCACTTAGTGCATTCCTTTCCCTTCTTTACCCTTAGGTAATTTCCAGTGAACCTTAAGGACTTTTTGTCCTTCTCTGCCATAGAGGTGACAGACACTCCTGGAAGGAGGACCAGGGTGAGCAGAAAGACAAAGCCCTTCCCTTCTGACAGCACAGCAAGGTGACTGCCTGACTCCAGAGAAATGTAAGTGATGTATAACTGACCTCTATGGCTGTGGTTTTTTTTCTCCTGTGGTTTGGGATGCTCTGTGGGAGGAGTGCAGTCCCATTTCACTGAAATGGATTTGTTTCTTGATGGAAAATATGATTTAGGAAGAAATCTGTGGAGCATACAGGAAATATGTGGTCCTGTGTTTGGGTGATGGTAAACTAGGCTACAGCTATGTTGTTTTACTATGTTTTTTTTCCAAATGGCAATTGTTAATGGAAATTAAGTGCTGACAAACCTGGTTTTCTACCACTTTCTACTCATCTAGATCTGAGTTGATTTAAATATGGAGAAACTAAGCAGCTAAATCTCAGTCATCCTAAATTCTGCTTATATTGAGGAGAGATCTCCAGGGGCTGATAAAGCTCATCCTAAAGGTAATGCCTAGGGAATTCAGTATTACTCCTTGAGTAGGTTGTTTCAGGCTTGGGGCAGTGTGGCTGGAAAGCTG
Organism: Galbula dea; assembly: GCA_013399015.1. Taxonomy (NCBI): domain Eukaryota; kingdom Metazoa; phylum Chordata; class Aves; order Piciformes; family Galbulidae; genus Galbula; species Galbula dea. The sequence goes on along the minus strand of VWZX01009228.1, from coordinate 608,855 downwards.
CCTGGCAGAGAAGGACCTAGGGGTGTTGGTTGACAGTGGCTGAAGATGAGGCAGCAGTTTGCTCAGTTGGCCAAGAAGCATCCTGGCTTGAATCAGCACTGGTGTGGCCAGCAGGAGTAGGGAGGTGATTGTCCTCCTGTGCTGGGCACTGGGGAGGCCACACCTTGTACCCTGGCTTCAGGTTTGGGCCTCTTGCTAGAGGAAGGCCATTGAGGTGCTGGAGTGTGTCCAGGGAAGGACAACAAAGCTGGTGAAGGATCTAGAGCACAAATGTTGTGAGGAGCAGCTGAGGGAACTGGGGTTGGTTAGTCTGAGGAAGAGGAGGCTCAGGAGAGACCTTCTCACTCTCTACAAGTACCTGAAAGGAGGTGGTAGTAATATTTGTCTCAATCTCTTCTCCCAGGTGACTAGTGATAGGACTAGAGGAAATGGCTTCAAGCTGCACCAGGGGAGGTTCAGGTTGGATCTTAGGAAGAATTTCTTCATGGAGAGGGTTCTCAGGCATTGGCCCAGGCTGCCCAGGGAGGTGGTGGAGTCACCATCCCTGGAGAGGTTCACCAAACATCTAGATGTGGTCCTTGGGGCCGTGGTTTAGTGGCATGGTGGTGCTAGGTTGATGGTTGGACTTGCTGATCTTAGAGGTCTCTTCCAACCTTCAGGATTCTGTGACTGCTTAGCTTTAGCCTGAGTGTTCAATGAACACTTTAACTTGGTCCATCTGCATGAGCAGCACTGCCAGCTCCTTTTCCCCTCCATGTATTATTCTTCTCCCTCAGCATGTGTAGCTGTTGATCAATTTGGAGAATGGAGCTGGCTGAAAATAACCAGTTATTTGGAAGGTTTTCTTTTCAGCAGAGCTCATCCCACCTTCCTCCCAAATGGCTCTTCAAGGGCCAAAACTGGGACAAAGGCTGATGGGGGTGGAAATAAGCAGCCAAAAGTATGGGGGAGTACATGATAGCTTCTTTTGGCAGCTTGTGCTGGTTTCTGCAGCTTCAGTTGCTTGGTGAGCAATAGTCTGAGCCCTTCTGGATATTTTTAGTGCTTTGCCATTTCTAAGAGTGAAATAATTTGAGTGAGGCACCCTTGTTTATTATCTAATGGGGAACTACTGTTTGGTTGTGCATGTCACACAGTGGTAGTACAGGGGCTTTTGTAGCCTTTATACATGACAAAAATCAGGTCTCCCAAGCCAGGAAATGGCCACAAATGGCTAGTAAGGAAGCTGATGTCTTTGAGTTATTTATAGTGTAGGCATGCTACTGTATAATTCATAGAGACATAAATCATTTCTGGCTCTTCAGAATGCTAGTCTGGTTTCTGTATAGCACCAAGCATGATGTGTGGGTTGGGTGATATCAGATGATTAGGAGTTGGACTAATTTAGGCACAAGATCTTTGCCTCCCCTGAACAGTAAAATACTGAATCCCATTTCGTTCTCACATGAAATATCTGATGGGAGGGTATAAAGAAGAAGAGAGGCAGGCTTCTGGAATTGGCACCCAGTGGCAGGGTGATAGGCCAAGGGTACAGTTTGAATACAAAAACACCTTTTAAATAGAAGATGAAAAGCTTCCTTACCTTGAGGATGGTCAAATACTGAAGGAGATTGCCCAAAGAGGCTAGAGTTTCCATCCATGGATGGAAAACCAAATCCGAACCCAAGGGGTTACATTGTCTGGAGAAGAGAAGGCTCCCAGGAGACCTTCTGGTGGCCTTCCAGGATCTGAAAGGGGCTACAAGAAAGCTGGGAGGGACTGTTTAGGAGGTCAAGTACAGATAGGACTAGGGGGAATGGATGCAAACTAGAGGAGGGGAGATTTAGATTGGATATGAGGAGGAAGTTCTTCACTGTTAGGGTGGGGGGACACTGGAACAGGTTGCCCAGAGAGGCTGTGGAAGCTCCATCCCTGGAAGCTTTTAAGGCCAGGCTGGCTGGGGCTGTGGGCAAGCTGCTCTAGTGGGAGGTGTCCCTGGCAGGCAGGGGGATTGGAACTAGATGATCTTGAAGCTCCCTTCCAACTCACTTCTATGATTCTGTGACAGCCTGTTGCATCTGACCCAACTTAAGCAGGGGTTCAGACTTGATGGTCACTTAAGGTCCCTTCCTACCTCATCTCTTCTGTGATGCTGGTAATATAGGTAAGCAGAACCAGTCAGGATTCTGCTATTTTGTTTTGTGATGCTTCCTTTTTAAAGATATTTTTCCTATTTTGATGTGTTTAGCTATTCAGTTTGGGCTTTTACTGAAGTTTTGCCTAAAGATGAGCTATGGCAGAAGTGGCAAGCTTTCCAAAATGTGTTACATTATATTTAAAGACTTGTGAATAGAACTATGAAGATCACATTGAAGCCTGTGAAAATATTTTTTAGCTAAGAATTAGCACCATAATTCATGTGATGTGGACAGTCACATGGTGGGGATTTGAGATGTTTCAGAGGACTCTCTTTTTCACTTGGTCCGTGGCAAGGAGGAGAACATTTTTGGTATCATTTTGTGTTTGGGGAAAACAAAAGAAAGCAAAAAAGATGAAATTTGGGACAAAGCCTTGAAGGAGAGATCTGTTAATCCCCAATAGAAATAGCTGTCTTCCTGAAGTCATGTCAGAGGTCAAGAGATCTATAAAGCAGCCTAAAGATTTCATGGGAAGCTCTCTTTTTGTTTGCTTGCAAATGGCCATTCTAGAACAGTCCATAATCCAAGTGGATGGCAATATTAACATGGATAAACTGGGCAGATATACCTTGAAACTTTCTAAGATAACCTTCACCTTCTCTGAAAGTGTGATTCAGGGGCTTCCTGGTTGGTTTGGGGAGATTGTTTGATTTGGAAGGATTGGGCAGGCACAAACCATATGAAGTTGAAGATAGGCAGGTGCCAGGTTCTGCACCTGGGACAGGACAACTCTGGATGTACTCAGGGAATGAGAGGCTGGAGAGCAGCCCCACAGAGAGGGGTCTGGGAGTTCTGGTCCATGGCAAGTTGCAGAGGAGTCAGCAGTGAGCCCTGGCAGCCAGAAGGGCCAACCCTGTCCTGGGGTGCATCAGGCACTGCATTGGTAGCTGGCCAAGGGAGGTGTTAGCCCCACTCTGCATTGGGCTGCTGTGGCCTCACCTCCAGTGCTGAGGGCACTTTTGGGCACCACAATACAAAAAGGAGATGAAGCTGTTGGAGAGTGTCCAGAGGAGAGCCACGAAGAGAGTGAAGGGTCTGGAGAAGAAGCCATCTGAGGAATGACTGAAGTCACTTAGTTTGTTCAGCCTGGGGAAGAGGAGACTAAGAGGAGACCTCATCATGGTCCAGAACTTCCTCAGGAGGTGAAGTGGAGGGGCAGGAGCTGACCTCTCTGGTGACCAGCAACAGGACCCAAGGGAATGGCATGAAGTTCTGCCAGGGGAGGTTTAGGTTAGATATTGGGAGAAGGTTCTTCCCCCAGAGGGTGGTGGAGCACTGGAACAGGCTCCCCAGGGATGCAGTCATGGCACTAACTCTCCTGCAATTCCAGAAGCATTTGGCCAATGCTCTTAGCCCCATGAGGTGACTTTGGGGTTGTCCTGTGCATAGCCAGGAGTTGGGAGTTGATGATCCTGGTGTGTCCCTTCTAACTCAGGACATTCTAGGATTGATTCCTTGTGTTTTGAAATAGTTAGGAAAAAGGAACTCTCTCCAAATGTCAATTTGCTTGCCTTTCAGCTTTGTTACTTTGGCAGACAATTTCTGCCACAGGCTGTGAATAGCTTTGCAAAAGCTTCCATGAGCTGGATGTATCACTTCTGAAAATAGAAAATAAAATCTTCTAAATAGAGATCTAGGAACTCTCTGCTTTTTTTGCTTTTGAGCAAGGACTTGAGATTTGAAAGTGAAGCCTGAATGTGTTGGAAGTTGTGCTTTTTGCCATGCCTCTGAACTTCTGTCCTCATTGCTCTGAATTCTAAGCTTTTGAAAATTGCTGCTTGCTCATCATCAGAAGAGGCATGTTACTCTGTCAGCATATTCTCTAAATATTCTCTGTATATTCTTAAGCTCCTAGAAATTATTGAGTCTGTCCTGGCTTGGAGATCAAACACTGTGTGACATTTCAAATGTACAGATCCCTTCTGATTTTCACAAAAGGGTCTTGTTTTCTGCCTTTTTTT
>VWZX01009228.1:566083-604679 GCA_013399015.1 Galbula dea | reverse complement strand
GGGGGGGGGTGGGGTTGGTTTTTAGGTTGTGTTTTGGGGTTTCTTTTCTGGGACAGTGTATTTTGAATTTTATGCCTGTTGAGAATTCTGTTTCTCTGCATCTTTCTCTTCCTTTTCCTATGGACTCTTTGAGGAGGATGTCAAGAATGGGATTAATTTTCTCTGATGTTAGCTATCTCAGACTCTAGGTGTTGGAAATCTGAGCTGGTCTCTACAGAATTCTGGATTCAGTGGAGGGGGACAGGAAGGCTTCCAGGGGAGGATTCCCATAGCCTCTCTTTATACCCTCTGGAGAAGAGAAGGCTCCAAGGAGACCTTCTGGTGGCCTTCCAGTATCTGAAAGGGGCTACAAGAAAGCTGGGGAGGGACTTTTTAGGAGGTCAGGGAGTGATAGAACCAGGGGGAATGGATAGAAACTAGAGGAGGGGAAATTTAGTTTGGATATTAGGAGGAAGTTCTTCACTGTTAGGGTGGTGAGACACTGGAACAGGTTGCCCAGAGAGGCTGTGGAAGCTCCATCCCTGGAAGCTTTTAAGGCCAGGCTGGCTGGGGCTGTGGGCAACCTGCTCTAGTGGGAGGTTTCCCTGGCAGGCAGGGGGGTTGGAACTAGATAATCTTTAAGGTCCCTTCCAACTCTGACCATTCTATGATTGTATGTCTGTCTTAAGATGAGGTGATTCATCCTTTTGGAGGTGCTGTTTCTTACCCCTGACAATAACAGAAGCCTGAGGTGACCAGCACAAATCTAGATCTCTACCTTTTCTGTTAAATGTTAAGGCAGATAATTCCTTCTCCTGAGACATAATGTGAGACAGAAGATGCAGGAATGTTACCACTGACATGGACAAACCCATCCTGCTTTCACATGACTAAACAAAACTCTGTTTGAAATGATTTCTTAGTGGTTGTTGTGATATAGGCATGTGGCAAAGTAATTGTAGTGCAACTTATCATCAGATGGCTTTTTGTGTTTGAATTATTGTCTTGGGTGGCTAGGCTGATCCAGACTTCATGTATGGGTTTGACATCACTGGACAACTATGGACAACAGTAGAATATGCTGCAGAGATGGTCTCAGGAGTATACTTGTCCTGTTGGAGGAGAAATGCACATTATTGCTCATGACAAACTAGTTCTCTCCTTCCACTTAGTAATGACTGAGTAAGCTCATGGGGGTGTATCAAATTTGATCATTCATTTTTCATTTTGTTTTGAATATTACTTCTTGTATCTGGGCTGTATCTTTCCTTTTGTTTCTGTCTTTTCATTGTTATTTAAAAGGTAGTGCATTTAGGTAAGTAACAGACCAGGCTGGATCAACTGGCTGAGGTCAATGGGATGAGGTTCAAGAAGGCCAAGTGCTGGGTCCTACACTTGAGTCATACCAACCCCATGCAATGCTTCAGGTTTGGGGCAGAGTGGCTGGAAAGCTGCTTGGCAGAAAAGGACCTGGGGGTGTTGGTCAGCAGTCATTGAAGATGAGGCAGCAGTGTGCCTGGTTGGCCAAAAAGGCCAACAGCATCCTGGCTGGGATTAGCACTGGTGTGGCCAGCAGGAGTAGGGAGGTGATTGTCCTCCTGTGCTGGGCACTGGGGAGGCCACAGCTTTGAATCCTGGCTTCAGTTTTGGGTTCCTCACTACAAGAAAGACATTAAGGTGCTGGAGAGTGCTCAGAGAAGGACAATGGAGCTGTTGAAGGGTCTAGAGCACAAATGTTGTGAGGAGCAGCTGAGAGAACTGGGGTTTAGCCTGAGGAAGAGGAGGCTCAGGAGAGACCTTAGCTCTCTCTACAAGTACCTGAAAGGAGGTGGTAGTAATATGTGGCTCAATCTCTTCTCCCAGGTGACTAGTGATAGGCCAAGAGGAAATGGCTTTAGGATGCACCAGAGGAGGTTCAGGTTGGATATTAGGAAGAATTTCTTCCTGGAGAGGGTTCTAAGGCATTGGCCCAGACTGCCCAGAGAGTTGGTGGAGTCTCCATCTCTGGAGACATTCCAAAGCCACCTGGATGTGATGCTGTGCAAGCTGCTGTAGGTGAGCCTGCTGTGGGCAGGGGGTTGGACTAGCTGTTCCAGAAGTCTCTTCCAACCCCTCCCATTCTGGGATTCTGTCATATGGGGATTATCCCCAGACCTTGCCTGTGCTCTGTGTTGAGGATGATGGCTTTGAGTGCTTCACATGCAAAGAGTTCACTTCAGCTACCTAAAATGAGTACTGTCATCACTTGATATTGCACAGCACTGTGGATGATGGCAGAAGATAACCCTGTGCAAACACAGTGCACTTGGAACCTGGCCATTTAGAGTAACAATCTCCTGAGTTCTGATATGCTGCTATATGTCTGTGTCAGAAAAGCAGCATATTTATATGGGTTAAAACCATGGGGATGAGATACAGCAGACAGCAACAGCTCTTCAAGGGCGAGACAGTCGTTGCACAAACACTGGAGCTGTAAAGTAGAGGAGCAGAAACCATCTGTTGTGTGGTGTCTGTTGATGAAAACACCCATGATGGAAATCAAAGCTAATTAAATAGTTCTTCCATGATGCAATCTGGGGCTTTTTGAATAATCTTCTTTAGAAAATTAGTTTGGAGAGAGAACTGTAAAAGACACAATCAGAGAATGTGAGGGGTTGGAAGGGACCTCTGGAGATCAGCTAGTCCAAACCCCCTGCCACAGCAGCCTCACCTACAGCAGCTTGCACAGCATCACATCCAGGTGGCTTTGGAATGTCTCCAGAGATGGAGACTCCAGCACCTCTCTGGGCAGCCTGGGCCAGGGCTCTGCCACCCTCCAAGGAAAGAAGTTCCTCCTTAGGTGCAGATGGAACTTGCAGTGTTCCAGTTGGTGCCTGTTGCCTCTTGTCCTGTCCCTGGGCACCACTGACAGAAGCCTGGCCCCATCCTTATGACACACAGAGAACTTTTTGGGTTTTGCTGCCTAAGGTCCACTTCTCTCCAGCACTGCTAAGGCTGATTCAGTCACCTCTTGTGCCTTTTGCTGAAGGAGATATCAATAGCATCTGAACAGTATTCTGGAATGGTTTTGCTCCTCTAGACCTCCTATCTTTGCAGTGGTGAAATAGCAAATTGCTTCCCTTCTTTATCCGTAGCAACAAACGAAAACATGTAGGTTCCCAACTGACACAATTTTGGCTAAAAATCATAGTTTTAAATAGAAACCAAGTGTGGGTTATGCTAATAGAACCTCATTTGGAATTTAAACTGCAGCTGTTAACATTCAATAATGGAGCCATACATCAAGGAGTTTTCTGCAGAAAAAAACCCCAGCAAAATACTAATTCTTCCTCCTCAGATCTGCAAATCCAGACTGATGGGATTTCAGCCCTTCATCTTTTAGTGACAGGCAGCAGCATCAGTGGAATAAAACTAAAATGTGATCCCCTTTCTCTCCACCTCCTTCCCCTAATTTTGCTCTGACAGAGAAAGAATCACAGTTTTTAACTGGTGTCTTTGCTCGGGTGGGGGGGAAAAAGTAGTCTGTCATCAGGTCTGTGAGGGAGAAAGAGCTCTTCAGTGGAGCAGTTAAATGGTGTTTTGATTCTCAGGGTGCATCTTCTACCTGTGTTCTTGCAAGATGTGATAAATGATTTCTGAGACAGTTACTGAGAAGCAGAATCAAGGTCATCAACCTTTCCCCAAGAGGTCATTGTCTCTCAGTTCTGGTTTCTGATGAGAATGTTGAACATGGGGGAGATGGGCTCCAGATGAACTAGCTGAAACTGTGCAGTCTCATGTGGGCAGTCCCCTGCCATATGCTAGTAAAAGATGTACTTGTATTTTTTCAACTGCTAAAATCAGGGACTGATCACATTTTTCTAGAGGAATTTGAGTTCCTTTTGCAGTTAATTGTGTGAATGCACCTTGAAGTTGATTGTTCCAAATCCCCTAGCAGGCATACATTAGGTTAAAGTCCTCTGAAATTCAGGATGGAATTGGAAGCCTTTGGGTATTTTGAAGTTGAGACCTCCTGTATCTTTGGAGAAATTTGAAGCCCTATAGCTACCTTCCAGAGCTCTTCATTGTCTACAGATGAATTGCTCTCCTACTGGAGTTGGCTTATAAAGTTGAGTCCCTGCATATGGCTGGAACTCCTCAGTTGTCTGAGGAGAGCAAATCAATAAATCAGATCTGCCACAGCAAAAGGAATGTTTACAAACTGCCATCCAAACCCAGAATAAGGCCATTTTATACCTAGGCATTTTCTTAGTTAACTAAGACCATGGAGATCCTTGTCATAAAAAATCTCTTTAAAAAAGACCCCTTCCTTTTCTGTGAGTAATGTAGGATTTTTACTTTTTACTCAGCTCAAAGAATGTCCTGAGTTGTAAAGGACTCCTGAGGATCATCCAGTCCAACTCCTGTCTATGGACAGGACAACCCCAAAGTCACCCCATGTGTCTAAGAGCATTGGCCAAATGCTTCTGGAATTCTGTCAGGTTTGGTGCTCTGACTACTTCCCTAAGGAGCCTGTTCCAGTGCTCCACCACCCTCTGGGGGAAGAACCTTCTCCTGATATCCAACCAAACTCTCCTCTGGCAGAGCTTCATGCCATTCCCTCAGGTCCTGTTGCTGGTCACCAGAGACAAGTGATTCCTGCCCCTCTGCTTACTCTCCTGAGGAAATTCTAGACCATGATGAGGTCTCCTCTCAGTCTCCTCCAGGCTCTGGAGCCTCCATTCCAAGAGGGATATTGGGGTGCTGGAGCGAGGCCAGAGAAGGGCCAGGAGAATGATCAGAGGACTGGAGCACCTCTGCTATGAAGACAGACTGAGAGAGTTGGGGTTGTGCAGTCTGGAGAAGAGAAGGCTCCCAGGAGACCTTCTGGTGGCCTTCCAGGATCTGAAAAGCTGGGGAGGGAATGTTTAGGAGGTCAGGTGGTGATAGGACATGGGGGAATGGATCCAAACTAGAGGAGGGGAGATTTAGATTGGACATTAGGAGGAAGTTCTTCACTGTTAGGGTGGGGAGACACTGGAACAGGTTGCCCAGAGAGGTTGTGGCAGCTCCATCCCTGGAAGCTTTTAAGGCCAGGCTTTTAAGGGGCTGTGGGCAACCTGCTCTAGTGGGAGGTGTCCCTGGCAGGCAGGGGGGTTGGAACTAGATAATCTTTAAGGTCCCTTCCAACTCTGGTGATTTTGTTTCTAATCAAGAGTCTTTTCTATTACTTTGACTTTCCCATTGTGGTGGGATGCTCTATCTCTTTTCCATGCTTATGTCTTCCATCAGATGAAAGTATTGTGTCAAGGTAAGGAGATGAATTATACTTAGGTAGCCACCTGACTTGTGGACAAAACCAGGCAGAATTATGCCTGAAAGAAACACAAACACTTCTAAAAATTAGCCCCTGAGTGTTGGTGTAAAGGTTGTGTCCTTTTGGAAGGATTTGAAGCTGTTTAGGTGCTTATGTTGCTCTGGGGACTTCTGAGTACTGTGAGGTTTTAAGGAAGACCAAGTATTGCAGGAAGTTGAAGAGCTTATGGCATCGTAAATATTTAAGATGATTTAAAAGGTTGTGTCCTCTTTAGTGTTGGAGTTGGATTAAGTGCTTATATTGCCTTAAGGACTTTTGCCCTGTGTTTTTTCTCCCCTAAAAGGAACTTAAGCAATTTAATGCAACCCCCCACCATAGATGCAATGTTTGGGTGCATTTGAGAAATGCAGAAGTCTAGGTTTCGACAGCAGCATTCACTTGACCACACTCCACTTGCATCAGAGATGGCCAGAACAATGGAGAGTGCCTAGGAAACAGCTGGATATGAAATCCCAAAGCAGTAGTTTACTCCCTGGACAGCCAGAACATTGGGAAATGGTTTGGGTTGGTTGGGTTTTTGGTTTTTTTGGTGGTGTTTATTTTTCTTCCTTCTGCTTGTTCTGTATTATCTGGTAAAGAGGATCAAAGAGATGATCAGAGAGAATGCAAGGGAACAATTTCATCTTGGAAGGTAAAGATCATCTTTAATTCAATATGCAAGAAAACCCAATATGCCAAAAGAAAACAACCCCTACAAAAAAGCCATTTTGTAGTTTTGCTGCTATTTTACCTCAGGGGTAAGGAGTAACTAAGAATTTATACCTAGGTCTCAGTAGCTTTTCTCAATATGCAGTCAATCCATCTGTTTATTTATTGGCTTCTGAGACACCTTGCCTAAATTCTTCACTGAATTCTGACATAGTTTGTGGTTTCTGTGTTTCTGCAATTATAGATAAATACCTAAATAGGTGTCAGACCAAACTTATTTCTTGCCATGGGCCTGTAACACAGCATTGATGGTTCTTGGTTAGCACAGCACAACTATGGTAGCTCTGTTTTCTCTTGCAGCCTGCTCTTATGTACCACTCAACAGCCATCTGGGCTATGTCCAGTGGTCATGGAGAAGACATTCAATTATTGCTGGGATGGTCCTCTGGAGATCAGCTAGTCCAACCCCTCTGCCAGAGCAGGGTCACCTACAGCAGCTTGCACAGGATGGTGTCCAACTGGGTTTGGAATGCCTCCAGAGATGGAGACTCCACCACCTCCCTAGGTAGCCTGTTCTAGTGCTCTGCCACCCTCAAAGTAAAGAAGTTCTTCCTTATGTTTAAATGGAACTTATCTTTGGCATGGCTATTGTGTTCAAACAGGGAGAACATCAGCAGAGCATCCCTGCTTTTTCATGGTGGTGTAGCTGATGAAGAAGAATTTGGTGGAGAAAGACAGTTAAGAAGAAAATGGGTTATGCTTCAAAATCTAGGTCTGAGAGCAGTGCACTGATTGATGTATTGTTGCTGCTTAGAGTTGTCAGGCATTGGCCCAGGCTGCCCAGGGCAGTGGTGGAGTCTCCATCCCTGGAGGGGATCAAAAACCATCTAGATGTGGTCCTTAGGGCCATGGTTTAGTGGCATGGTGGTGCTAGGTTGGTGGTTGGACTTGATCTTAGAGGTCTCTTCTAACCTTAAGGGTTCTGTGTTGATACCATACAATCCAATGATTGGGTTTTAACCTGGGTTTGGTGTGACTTCAGCTGCTTCAGAACTGACTTGTGGTTCTTAAATAACTATCCAAATTATTAACATATATTTTTGTCTGTACATCTTTAACTAAATGTAATTTCCTACTACATTTGGTAAAAGCCATGGAGCACTGATGTTTTCCTGTCTGTCTCCAACTTAGCATCATCTGGTCTATGCTGTTCAAGGTCAGGGAGCTTCTGGAGAGGGAGCAGAAAAGGGCTACAGAAATGCTGAGGGGACTGGAACATCTCTCTGCTGGGGAAAGGCTGAGAGAGCTGGGGCTGCTTAGCCTGCAGAGGAGAAGACTGAGGGGGGAGCTGCTCAATGCTTAGCAATGCTTCATGGGTGGGGGGCAGGAGGCTGGGGCCAGGCTTCTGTCAGTGGTGCCCAGGGACAGGACAAGAGGGAACAGGCACCAACTGGAAGAGAGAAAGTTCCATCTCAGCCTAAGGAGGCAGTGCAGCTGTTTGTGGGAATAAGGGGTAGAGACTTGAGTCACTGGATTGATGGGAGTTAAAAATAATTTCAAAAATAAAGATTAGTTTCAACTCCTAGAATTTCACTGATTTAGTTTTAAGCAGCTATAAATGACAGGTTAGCAAAATTTCAGTGCAGTCAGGCACTGGAGACATTGGAGTTTGGCATTTTTCAACAGGCTTCACAGCACAAGCCAACATCATGGTCTTACCTAGCCTAAGCATGAGCTGGATTAGACTGAGCTGATCTGACAGCATCTAACATATTGAAGTGTCTCTTCATCTGTTTTCCTTGTTCTACTCTTAATCTTTGATCCCTTTTGTCACTACTTTTAGCTATCAGATTATCCTTGTCTTTTATATCAAAGCCTAAGCAAAATATATTTGTCTTTGATTCTTCTGCAAATAGCCTGATCAACACATCCTTGACTTTTATTGCTATTAAGGAATGTAGAAATGCTTTCTTGCTACCAATACAGTAGGGTTTTTTAAGCTGTATTTCACATTTTGGTTTTCTCCTTCTAAATTTGTCCCTGAATTGTCAAGTTTTTCTCTTTCCTACTTGTGTTCATGGATCTGGAGTCCCTTGAAGTTGAAGGACCTCAAAGTGTTTTTGATTTAGCCTTTTGGAACATTGACTTAGTTTGCTCCTATGCCTTAAATGTTCTTCCTTTATGCAACTGCCAACTCTCTTCAACTCTTTCTTCTTCTCTTTGAGTTACCTTTCACAGGATCTCAGTCACCAATTCCTTCATCCAAGTCCTCTTCTCTAACCTCCATTGACTTCATCCTCCTGTTCTCCTTCCCTTCCCTAGAAATGGTAATTCTCTCCATTTATGTTTTCTTTCAACCAAGCTGCCCTCAATTTTCATGTGTCCAGTTGACTTGAAGGTTGAAGCAGAATCTAAACCATTTTTTGAGGGTTTTCCTCAGTTTCTATACTCAAAAATGGTTGCCAACACATTTCTGGATAGCCTGGGTCCTGCTTCCTCCTTCCCAAAAAGATGAGCAGACACCTAGGGTTCCTTGTGGTGGCCAAGTTCTGCTGATGCTTTCTTGCATGCTGCTTGGTCACAGAAAAAAATATCTCACTTGCATGATTTCTTTTATGCTGCTTGGTCACAAAAAAAAGTCTCATTTGCATGATTTTTTCTTTTCTTAGGAGAGAAAACAGTATCATAAGCAACAGAGAAAGAACTCTGCTGGTCTGCAGGCAATAAAATGTCAGCTAAAATGGGAATTTCTCTTTTTAGACTGCATTGGTAGACAGATTGAATTTCAGCTTATGGTTCCTGTGACCACATCTAAAACACAAATCTTGTGGAAAATTGGAAGATGGTGCCAGGAACAATTATGAAAGTGATTGAAGAGCTTGAAAATTGCCTTGTAGTGAAATATTTAAGGAGATCAGTCTGTTTACCTTATCATCAAGATGTTGGAGAAGTGACTTAATTGCAGCATACCTTCACAGAGAAAACAGTATCTGTTGCTCTGAAGAGCTCTTTAATCTGTTCTGGGAAAAGCATGACATGAAACAATTGTCTTTGCTAAAGCAGAATTTGTTCTTTCCATCAACTGTGAGGGTTTGGGCTCAATAATAGGGCAACTTCTGTGGGATGAAGTCAGAACTGATGATCTCCTGGTCCTTTCTGATTTGAAATCCTCTTTAATCCACCAATCTCCTCACCTTTGGCCATTCTGCAGAACACATGGCCCTCTTCTTGACAACCTTGACAGCCTGCAGGAGAGAGAGAGATGCTTGGGATGGGAGGGGCTTGGAGGACAGGATAAAAAATGAGCAGAGGAGGGGAGATTACCTTTTGAACTACCTCTGGTTCATGAATCTATCATTGATTTCCATTTTCTTACTCTAGGTGAAAGGTCCCTTCCAGAAAACATCAGTTGTGTTGGTTCACTTATTCTTTGATTTTATAGGTACCTGCCCTTTGGCTCAGCTATGTTGCTCATTTGATCAGCTCCTAGTGAGCTTTGGGTGTTTTAGTTAAGAGAAAGTCAGCAAGCTGATAGAAAAGTTGGTATCTGGAAGGCAGAGACCATTAGTGAGGTTTTTTATCATCACTCCTAATAAAAGTTGGGAGTTCTCTCTTTCTGGTTATTGTCTTCTACACTATTCAAATGTTCACTCCCTTCAGTCAAAACTATGTCTACTCCCAACCTATACCCAGTGCAGAACCAAAGCCATGGCCTCCCCAGTGGCTCTTTACTTGCTGGAATTTGAGGAAAGAAAATATTCTTGTTGGGAGATTACAGACACTTGCAGCACAAATATTCTAATCAAGAAACCATCATAAACCTCAACCCCATTTTCTTCCCCCTCAAGGAGTAACATTTGGGCTTTGAAATGGCCTGAGGCTAAAGTGTGGCATTTAAAACCCTATCCCCAAGAGCAGCTAGTTTTCTCTTTGCCAGATTTCTTTTAATCAGGCATGTTTGAGGAAGTGCAAAAGATAGACAGCATTAGGCTAATGCTTCCCTGTGGATCCATGTTTGAAATACTTGTGTCAAGAGAGGAATGACTGGTATGAGGCAAAATTCTAATAAGTTTGGGGAAATCTTGCTGAGGAACAGGTTCCTCCTTGTTTGCTTTCCAGATGCCTTTCTTACACTTCCCACATAAACAGTAGGTGGAAATGTTTCAAGTAGCAAACATCATCTCCCTTTGTGGCTTCTAGGTGCCTTCACTTTCATTTGGTCTCAGTTAAGGATAGCATTTGGAGGGTGCAGGCAGCTGGACCATTTCACAGCTTGGATCTTCAGAGGCATTCATGGCCTGTGGTTGGATCTGCTCAGGATGAGGAGGGGAGTCCAGAAGGCAGAGTTTGTCCTTCTTGGATAGGGCTGTTAGCAGGTCTTTTCTCCTCCTGCACTGAAAGAGGATGTTGTGGCTAATTTAACACATGGGTGTGGGTGAGGTGATCCTGGGCAAGACCTTTGGAGCTTAGGTCTGCTTTGGGGAATGTTAGCATCTAGACAATGTTCCACCTCATGTCTGAATTGTGGTGAAGTTTACCCTGGAACTCCACAGCTTGGTCTCTAAAGCAAGGCACTTCTGTGATCCAGACAAAAAGAGTGGTTTGAGTTTGGATGTCTTCATGGTTGGGTAACATCTACTTCAGCTCTGGAAACTGTTCTTGAGGGGCAGTTGGTTTCACCTCAGTGTTGTCTTTACCTTCCAAATCTCTGATGGAGCTGAAGTCAGTGATCAGAGTTATATTACTGAGGATGTATTCAATGAGTGAAGTTCAAATGCTTTCAAGCAAGTTGAATAACATCTGTGTTCAAAACCAAGGCAGTTCTCTTTAGAACTACAACTGCATACAAGATCATCTAGACTGCTGTGCTTCCATTGTGGGGTAGATCTCTCAAGTTACTCTTTAATATGTGGATGTTTGGAGGAACTCTAGATACAGCACTGTAGGCTAGGAGAAAAAAACTGAGCAATGAACTATGAATTTTCACCATTCTCTTGTTCTCTCAGCACTGTTTGGTGCTTCTGATAGAAGTTGAGTTGGGTTTTTTTGCCTTTCATAAAGGCTAAAGGATGAAAACTTGTTCTTGGGAGGACTCCTTCCACTTAACTGCTTTGATTCTTTCCAGAGATATATCATTGAAGAAAGAGTGGCACTTTTGGAGGTTTGACCAGTGCTCATTTCTATTAGTTATTTACAAAAGGTGATAAATGCATAACTTCAGTGGGGAAACACTCCTCTAAATGCTATTTTTTCCCCCTACAGATGTTCTCAGAGCTGTTAAAAAAAAAAAAAAAAAAAAGACAAATATAATGCAACACTTCCATACCATTAAATCTGAGAAATAATTCCACTTGGCAGTTTTTGTTTGCAGCAATATAGGAAAAGGCTGAAGGCTTTTGTACAGTTCAAGGAGCACATTCCACAGATCCAGCAGTTGTTGGTTGCCTGCAGGGATCATTTGAATTTTCAAGGGAAAAAAAAAAAAACATAAAAGAAATCAGAGTAATGCCCTGACCATTTGGTTGTGTACTTTCAGCTCTCTTTAAATTTCACCTGGATGAAAAAGTGATTTGGAAGGCAGCCATCTACAGATGTGGCACACCTTCATGGCAGGGAAAAGATTTGCTGTCAAATTTCATTGCTTCTGCTTCTTTCCTATTGATGCTCAATAATGTAGAGATTAATAGGAAAAAGGAAGACAACAAACAAATGAGGAATGACCTTGTTCAAACATGTGGGAATGCTGGAAGCAGATAACAGCAGAAGGAAATGCCTTGACACGTTGGGATCCTGTAGTTAGGGGTCAGGTTATTGCATGAGTCAAATGCTACAAGATCACAGGATCCCAGAATGGGAGGGGTTGGAAGGGACCTCTGGAGATCAGCTAGTCCAAACCCCTGCCACAGCAGCCTCACCTGCAGCAGCTTGCACAGCATCACATCCAGGTGGCTTTGGAATGTCTCCAGATGTGGAGACTCCACCACCTCTTTGGGCAGCCTGGGCCAGGGCTCTGCCACCCTCCAAGGAAAGAAGTTCCTCCTTAGGTGCAGATGGAACTTCCAGTGTTCCAGTTGGTGCCTGTTCCTTCTTGTCCTGTCCCTGGGCATCACTGACAGAAGCCCGGCCCCATCCTCCTGCCCCCCACCCATGCAGTATTGCTAAGCATTGAGCAGCTCCCCCCTCAGTCTTCTCCTCTTCAGGCTAAGCAGCCCCAGCTCTCTCAGCCTTTCCCCAGCAGAGAGATGTTCCAGTCCCCTCAGCATTTTTGCAGCCCTTTTCTCTTCCCTCTCCAGCAGTTCCCTGTCCTTCTTGACCAGGGGAGGCCAGAACTGGACACAGTTCTCCAGAGGTGGCCTGACTAGGGCAGAGTAGAAGAGGAGAACCTCCCCCAGCATGCTGGCTATGCTCTTCTTGATGCATCCCAGGATGTCATTAGCCTTTTTGGCCATAAGGGCACATTTTTGGCTCATGGTCACCCTGTTGTGCACCAGGACTCCCAGGTCTCTTTCCAGCAGTACTCTGTGTTGCTTTGCTGTAGGAGAGCCCCAGTCAGAGAGGGAAACTCTCATCTGATGTGCCAAGCCTGGAGATCTTGCCAGCTCCTGCTTTAGACTTTCAGCTCCATCAGTTCATAAATGTGTTGAGTGTCACTGTGTGTCTGCCTCAAGCTTTCATGGTGTTTCTAGGAGAGAAAATCTTTTTATCTTCTTATTTTCTTTTTAATCTGTTGCTAGCTGATTCTGCTTGTTCTGGCTGGGGGTTGTTGCACAGCACCAAAACTCCAGAGCCTTTCTGTTTTCACTCCTGTGCAGAGACAAAAAGTGTGAAGCTATGAAGCCCTGCTCTGGAGCACAGAGAATTCTCTTTCCCATCCTTTATTCTAACTGCTTGCTTTGTATTGCTGAAGTCTCTCCCACCTCCATCCCTCAGGAGGTCAGTGCCTTCAGCTGAACCCATGCCAGGACAGGATGGTGGGGTAGACCTCTTCAAGCTTGGCTCCCTCCTACCTGAAGTTGTTAAGGTCACTTAACACAACTTTAATTAGTTTCTTCTAATGGTTAAAAAGACCTTAAAACAGTCCTTTGATCTTGATGGCATAGCTTGTATTTCTCCTGTTGCTTGCACAGCATTGTCATGGTCACCATTGTTGGCAGTTGTCACTGGAATGGTTTCATGTTGTCTGTTATTAAGAAGTGATATAAAAATAGAGGAAGGGAATTAAGAAATAAACCCAGTTGAGACTATAAAGCAGTTATGTAACTGTAAATTAGATTATTGAGGAGAATTCCAAGTGCTTGTGATGCCAGTTCATCCTCTCTCTCTTTTTGGCTGGAAGTCTTACAGTTGTTGGTTTAGTTATGTTCTTCTCTGATGAATATATAATCTTTTCTTCTGTAGTGATAGTTCTTACTGCAAAGCAGGGAGGCAAGTTTGGGATAAAATGACTGTGCTGAAAACTTTGGACTCTTGCCTACAAGATGACATTAAATGTCTTGGAGTTTTGGGAGATTGTGCTGAATTTTCCTGATAAAGGTGGCTTTGGTTCAGTGCCAAGCACAGCTCTTCCTCAGCTTGAAGAATGAAGAATAATCTTGTCATGAAATTAAATAAGCAATAAGTCAGAAGGGACTTGATCATCTTAAAATCACTAGGTTGTTGGATACATAAACAGCAGTGACCAGTGCAATTTTGAGGTAGCTCTTTGAGTTTAATATATCCTCTATCTGCTTCCTGAGGTGTGGTTGCATGCTAAAGGTCCAGCTCCTAGAATAACAATTGCCTGCAGTAGAAGCCCTGATTCCAGCCAGCTGAGATCTGCAGAGCACTGTAGGGCATTGTCACCACATGGAAAGAACAACATGAATGCCAACAGTCTTTCCTCAGCTCTGCAGAAGTACCTGGCTTGGTGAAATTAAGAAGTGAGCTGAGATCAGAATAATGTTACAGAATCCTTCAGGTTGGAAGACACCTCTAAGATCCTCAAGTCCAACCATCAACCTAGCACCACCATGCCACAAAACCATGGCCCTAAGGAGCACAGCTAGATGTTTTTTGAACCCCTCCAGGGATGGTAACTCCACCACTGCCCTGGGCAGCCTGGGCCAATGCCTGACAACTCTTGCTGGGAAGAAATTCCTCCTGATATCCAACCTAACCCTCCCCTGGTGCAACTTGAGGCTATTTCCTCTTGTCCTCTCCCTGGTAACCTGGGAGAAGAAACCAACTGCCCTGTCACTACCACCTCATTTCTGGAGGTTCTTCTAAGTGAGAGAGACTTCACCCATCCAAAAGGAGTCCTTGTATTTAGAGGTGAAAAGTGAAGCAGTTGCTGATCCCTAGGTAGGGCAGTGGTTTGTGTTTCATTAGTAAGGATACCCTTAGTCTTGGCTAGTAGAGCTGGTTTAATTCATCCTTTCTTCTGCTGCTTCTGTGAGTATCTCTCAATACCAAGTAATCAAATCCAATAAAATAAGACAGTTTCTGTTTGAAATCATTCTCAATATTCCATCTGCTGAACTCAAGCTCCTCAGTTGCTGTTTGGGAAAAGACAAGTGGGAAGACCTTAATAAAGTGCATTTTGAAGCAAGGAAGCATAGCTGCCAGGGGCATAAACAATCAAATGTTTCATGAAGCCAACATCTGAGTAGGGTTTCCTGGGTGAGTGTTATGAGCAGGATTTTGCCTTCTCTCTCTGTGGGAGGTCAGGTAGTGTGAATATTACTGGAACTTGGGGTAAGGAGGTAGGAAAGGAGCCCTAAGAGCCCTAATTGCTTTTTTTTTTAATGCAAATACCTAGTTCCTTTTAGTGACTTGTCTAGTGCTGTGCTTTTCTCCTGGGGCAAATAGATAAATAATGATAATAATCTGTATTCTCTGCAATCCCTTCCAATAATTTAACTGGGCTTTGTTTTCTCATAGCCATTTTGATGTTGTTGTATTCAGCTCCTCACTGCTTGCTTGTTCTTCGTGCCTCCTCCTCATTTCTCCTTTGCTGTACCTGAGAAACAGGCAGTTCTAAGTTCTCTTCTCTTTCATCCTTCTACTTTTATCTGGTTCCCAACTGGAAATTCAAGCATTACTCATGCTTTGTCTTTCCCTAAGCTGGAGTTTCTCCTTTGTCTGGCTTGCTTCTGGCAATTTGCATTAGCTTCTGTAGGATCCAAGCTTTCCATCTAGAAAATAAATGTGTTTTGCTTCCTGGATCTTAGATATAGAAAACTTTAGAAATGTGAAATGTGGAAGAAAAAAAGCCCCCAAACTATTGCCCTCTGCCTGGAAGATTGTCACATTGCCACTGGCAGGGATTTGGTGCAGTAGCTCTGAACCCTGCAGCTGTCCCACTCTGCATATTTGGTCACTTTCTGGTCTGGTTTCCACCTTCTCACATCTTCCCTCCATGTCTCATTCCTCCCCAGTCTATCATGTGCAGAGTGAGAAACAGAAACAGAATCATGAAGGTTGGAAGAGACCTCTTAAGATCATCAAGTCCAACCATCAACCTGTCACCACCATGCCACTAAACCATGGCCCTAAGGACCACATCTAGATGTTTGTTGAAGCCCTCCAGGGATGGTGACTCCACCACCTTCCTGGGCAGCCTGGGTCAATGCCTGAGAACTCTTTCAGGGGAGAAATTTTTCCTGATATCTAGAAAAACATTGACTGGATTCATATGGATTTCATTTACTGGGACTGTGCACATTTAAAACTGATACAGGATATACAGAAAATACATATTTTGGCAGGGAACATCTCAGTGGGCTGATGAGTTCAGGTGATGAAATTGCACATTTTACAGGATTTCCTTCCATCAGGGCTAAAGTTTTAAGTTTTGGACTTGATGATCTTAGAGGTCTCTTCCAGCCTTGCTAATTCTGTGATTTTGGGTTGGTTTTGTTGTTATTTGCTTTGATGGAGGTTTTTTTTTTGGTTGCCCTGGGGCTTTGGGTCTTGGGTTTATTTTTATTGATAAGTTGGATTATTAGATTATTTCTTCATCCTCATTTTTCTACCAGTGACTAAAGCTGAGTGGAGCAATGTGTACAGCTTCAAAGTAAAATATTTAAGTAGCAGGGGAAACAACTGCATTGAATAAACAAATCCAAGCCTTATTTTAGGAGGAAGTTTGTTTAAAGTGTGGTGAATTCTTATCAATTAAGAAGCTTGACAAAAGCCCCTGAGAGAGGAAATGCAGTGTGTTTTCTGGAAGTGATTACTCTGCTCCTCCAGCCTCCCTGACTGTGTGACATTTCAGTCAAGCAAGGACAACTGGTTGCTCTCCCAGCCTTCAGCTTTGAGAAGAACATTGGCTAATGAGGGGAAGAGGTTATGTTACCTGCCTGGTTTACAGAGGGCCAGGGAATGCATAAACAAAAAGCAGCATTAATGATCAGTTTGCAGCACAGTAGGTAATTAACAGTGGGTGGTGCAGAGTGGCAGTGCTTGCTGAGAGGGAACTGGGGATGACTTCTCATTACACATTGCAACTGGTGCTAGCAGGTAGTGACACAGGGGTGGTACTTGGTTCACAGAAAATGTTTGTTCAGTTGATACTGTCCTGTTCAAAAAAGAAACAAAAAATCACATTGTGAGTGGTCTGGGTAATATTCCCACAAGTATTAAATGCCTTTAAATAAGGAAGGATGGTTTCAGTTGGAGTAGTCCATGGTGGCTGGTTGCTTCAGCTCAGACAAAATATTCCAGGGACAAAAAAGGCCATGGAAAAGGATTTGAAGCATGAAAATGATCTCTTCTAACTAAAGATAGAAAAGATTAGTATTGAGAGGGGAGAGAAAAGAAGTGATGTGGTGAGTGGTAGATGAAATGCTGAAGAGTAGAGAGAGATGAAACTGGAGAATCTCTTTTTCTAATCAAAGCAGAGAGATGAAACAGTAAATAATGAGTCAGTCAATGAAATAGTAAATAATGAGTCAGTGAAATAGTAAGTAAATAAGTAATAATGAAAAAAAAAAATGGAAAGAAATCAGTACCTTTAAATGTAGGCTGTGTCTGTGTCAAAACTTGCTTTGGGATGTTACTGGCCAGGAAAGCAAAATCAGGGTAGATGGAGTAAATATGGAAATGAATAGCTAATTGTCCTTTAAGTTATGTAAATTTAAACCAATCACAATCTATATTCTAGATAATGTTCAAAAGAGAATGGCAGCCTTCAGCTGTCTTGCTGCTTCCTAGCTTCTGAGTTTGCTTCTCTTTGAACTTTTCTCTGTCCTGTCTGTGCTAGGGTAACTATTTCCACTATAGCAAATGCACATTTATTAGTTTCTAAAGGGATAATAACATCAGTAGTAACCTACTGATCAGTTTTACAAAGTCCAGTTGCTTTATGGGTTGCTATAGATTTGGCTTTAGTTGCTTGCCAGACAGTCCTGAGCTGTAAGCTTTATTAACCCTTTAAAAGCTCTTAATGATAAGGATGACAGGAGTGTAGGGCTGTTGGTTGGACTTGATGTTCCTGAAGGTCCTTGCCAACCTTAATGATGTTTCTATGATCATTGTAATGACATTAGAAAGGAGACCAATTCCTTGAGTTTTAGTACTGTTATTAACTAAAGAGATTTGATATTTTAGATAGGGAGGCATTTTATTCTCAGCTTTGCATAAACCTGTGGCTCAGTAGCTGCACAGGAAATAATTGGCATTGTATTTCTCTCTCATTTAGGTTTTCCATCATTAAACTGACTGAAGCAGGAGGATTGTTGCCTGATGTTGTATATGATAGAAAAGGGCTTTCCCTGGAGCTTATATTTTCTGTATTTCATGGAGAGGAAGAAAGTTTTCTAACTTTGCATCTGCTTCTTAATTAATTGCTAACTTTCTCATTCCACTTTATGGTTCATCATCTTCAAGTATTTTTTCCTCTGGTAGTTGCTTTTCCTTTCTCATAACTGCATGTCTTTTCTTTATGCTGGCTTCTTAAATCCTTTTGCATTGCCTTTTGCCATTCTTTCTATAATCTTTTGCCTTCTGTTTAATTTTTAAATCCTTTGCCCTTTATCTTTTTTCAGTCTTTTTAGCTGCTCTCCTCTCCTTTGATTCTCTCTTAAACATTACTGCCTCTTAACATTGTCTTCTTTTCATTCAGGGTTTTTTTTTTTCCTCTCTTTTTGTTTTTGTCCCTCTAATTTTGTAAGAAGTTTTTCTTTAGTTTGCCATCACACAAGGAGGAAAAAAAAATAAAGATACAAATGTCACTAGTGGAATTAGAAACAAACACAGACAGGATTCAGGTATGTTCAAGGGAAAGATGAAACATTTCTCTGTTTACTAAAGAGAAGAATCCTATTTACTTTTTGTGGGCACTGAAACATTTTACCTCAGTCTTTTTTCTTCCCTGATACCACATCCTGTGTTTCAAACCAAAAGCAATTATCATTGCAGTATTTCATGGTGTTCTGCTGCTAGATTTCTTCTGGCTTTTTTTCTTCCTCCCTCCTGACAGATAAGTTTCATGTATAGAAGTCTTCACAAACTCTGTCTTGGGCTTTATAAGTCTTTGAATCTCCATTTTTTTTTTGGAGTGCATTATTTAGAAAACACTGAATGTCTCTGTAGTCTTTTAGGGACTTTGTTACTTGGGAGAAAAAAAATTAAATAACTGAAGAGGAAAGAAAGAACTGAATAGAAAAAAAACCCATTAAATAAGTTAATAGAAACATTCACTGGAATGAATTTAAAAGGCCAGTGTAGACATAGTTTAATGTAGCCAGTAAATATGAAATTAAGTTATATACTCTGTTGTAGTTTCTTAATAACTTCCATGTTTTTAAAAAGGACACTTTTCATTTCCTATAAATAATAATCCTCTTCTCCAGGTCTGCTACAAACTTCATGGTTTTTCTCTTAAATGTTTTAATCTTTCATTTCCTCTGAATTTACCTCCAACATGAGTGGAGAATGAAGCTGCTAGGTAGGAACATTATGAGTAGCTGGGAAAATGAAAGACTGCAGAATATATTATTTTGCAGTTTAAATATATTTTGGGAATATTGTCCCAAACCAAAACAGCTTTCTGGATAGTTTAGTCCTTTGAGGTGAGAGTCTGAGGATTCCAAAAGTTTCTAAAGGAAGTTTTCAAGTTGATGTAAGACTTGAACAGGAGAAGTCTACTCAAGAGAAGGTTTGATTCTTGTCTCCATATTTTCCCATTTCCATTGGCACATCCAAGAGTGAGATTCCCTGAGCCACTCTTCAGTCTGTCAGGAGCTGGGCAATGGGAAGGAATTGAAATACTGGGCTAAAAGACATTTGGGCTTCAGCAGAAGCTTGTAAAAGCCACCAAGAAGAAGAAAGCAGATCTGGGTCACAGAACCTTCTACACCAGTGCACTTGGAGGTTTTTCCTCTGTCTTTAATAAAATGTTGCCAATCAGAAAGGAAAGTTCTCCAAAAAAAGAAAATGGGGAGTGTCCAATAAAAAACCAGGCAAAACTAAAACAGTTTTGGACATGTTAAACTGTCAGTACTCTTGCACTGGAAGCTCATGGGATAAGTTAGCTGCCTGGGACTGGCATTGGTATCTACATGGTGACATGTAGGGGGCACAGCAATGGACCAGGCTGCCCAAGGGGGTTGTGGAGTCTTCTTCTCTGGAGATACTCAGAATCCTTCCTGCTTGCTGTTCTGGGCAGCCTTCTTTAGGTGAACCTGATTTAGCAGCAGGGTTGGACTAGATGATCTCCAGAGGTCCCTTCCAACCCCTACTGTGGTTTTGTGTTTCCCCTAAGTGTTGAACTCTCTGGAGGTTATCTTCATCTGGCAGCAGAGTGTGTTGATGACATTTCTGAAGTACTGCTGAACTAACAGAGCTGTTGAGTTGGTGTTCTGAAGTGTCCTTGTACTGGAAGAGTGAGTGTGATGATCTGCTTCCAGCCTCCATGGGAGAGAACCACACTGAGGGTCCCTCTGGCTGTGGGGAGAGTGTCCTTGGCCACAGGGTTCTTGTCCAGCATAAAATATAACTGACTTAAACCCCCTGGGAGGAGCAGTGGTCTAAGGATGATTTGGTTTAGTCTGAAAATATTTCTGTACCTGGGATTGTGTCATCCTAGTCATTCTTAAAACAGTACATGAAATAATGAAGGAGGAGGAAGAATGCTAAAGGTCTCCCCATCAAAGTTCCTGCAACTCAGCTACTTTTGGATGTTTTTCCTGTCTTGGTTGTGACTACTACCATCATTTTTCCAGTTGGTGAGAACAATACAGAACTACAAAGATGTTGTGGCAGGTGCTGCAGTTGTTGCTGCTTCTTCAATGGAGGAAAAAAATGCATTTATTTTGCTGGATCTGAAGGAATATAGTGTTTGCTGCTGACTTGTTAGGCAGAACTTGTTTCTCTGGACAATGGCAATGGAATCAGCTTGGGCCAGGGCTGAATTTTGAATTGAAAGCAAACCCAGGGATGACTGAAAAGTTGTAGGTTTACCTATGGTTTGAGTTCTTTCACTGGAGTCCTATATATCCAAATGCAGGTGCACATAGAATCCAGAATTGTCAAGGTTGGAAGAGACCTCTTAAGAGCAAGTTCAGCCATGTTTCTGAGCATGCAGTTGGTGATCCCTGCCCTGTTTTTAGGCTGTGCTCTCTGGTTTTCTGAGAAGAGTGAAGAACCCAAATAATGTTAAGTGAAAGAGTAGAAGAAAAATTCAGAGAATTTTGATCCATGCTAGTCTTTGGGGCAAATATATTTCTTGCATCCCTTGCAGTTTTATTTTGTCCTGCTGAAAAGTAGTTTAGTACACAGAATTCTTCATGAAAACTAGCTTTTAAAATGTGTTTCTCAGCTCAGGTGCTGGAATCTTAAGTGTTTCAGGTAATCATACACTACTTCTAAAGATGAAATTGAGTTCTCTTTTAACTGGGCATTGACAACCTAAGTTCTGGACTCCAGACCACAATGACAGAACCAAGTAGATATTTGACTCTGGGAATAGTCTCTAGTGATAATTTATTAATATCCCTTTACTCCATCTGATTTCTTTTTTTATTCCTCACCCTGTTTAATATGGTAAACATATGTAATTCACTTCTCCCCATGAATAGAAGTCTATCTGGTAGCAGAAAATCCTGTCACTGCTTTTTCAAAAGCACTTTAGAAAATATTAAGTAATCATGAGGGCTCTTGCTAATTGCATTGGCTTTAATTTGTCACTTTAAATGTTCTAATTATTTCTTCATGAGGTTATCAGCAAACTCTTAAATGGGACTTCACTGCAAATTAGGCCCTTGGGCCAGGTTCTTTATTTTGACCCAAACTTCAATTGAATATTATGATTAAAAAAAAAATAACTGAAGAATAAATACATTTTAATTATGCTCTTTACAACTGGAAAAGTTAAAATCTAAGCAAAATTTCAGAGCAACCATCACATCTTGGTACAGTAATGAAAGTCCTGCCATGATTTCTTGCAGCTGGGGATGCTGCTGCTCCACACACAGAGTCATTTGAATACTGAAAATAGACCTTGCCAAGCACTCTGGGAAAAGTTTATGCTCAGTATCAACCTTACATCAAGTTGGTACTGAAGGACTGAGAGGGTTTTGTCTGAAATTCCACTTGATTAGGGAAAATATTGTAGAGAGGGAGGAGAGCGTGTGCAGTTTTGGGCATCACAATGCAAGAGGGATATGAAGTTGTTGGAGAGCATCCAGAGGAGAGTCACAAAGATGGTGAAGGGAATGGAGGGGAAGACTTATGAGGAAAGGCTGAAATCACTTGGTCTGTTCAGCCTGAAGAAGAGGAGACTGAGGGGAGACCTCATGGCAGGTTAGAACTTCCTCAGCAGAGAGGGAGGAGTGGGTGCTGACCTCTTCTCTCTGGTGAGCAGCAACAGGACCCAGGGGAACAGCATGAAGCTGTGCCAGAGGAAATTCAGGTTGGATGTTAGGAAGAGATTCTTTCTCCAGAGAGTGGTGGAGCATTGGAACAGGATCCCCAGGGAGGCTGTCATGGCACCAACTCTCATGAAGTTTAAGAAGCACTTGGCCAATGTACTTAGACACATGGGGTGACTTTGGGGTTGTCCTGTGCCTAACTAGGAGTTGGACTCCATGATCCTTCTGGGTCCCTTCCAGCTTGGGAGATTCTGTGATTCTGTGAGAGATGGAAACTGTTACAAGACATTTCTTCCTTAGTGTGGCTTGGTAGATCTTTGTTCTAGGGTGAACTTGGGTTACTCAGCATCCAACTTGTTATTTGGACCAAAAATGATCTTTATAAAATTGATCAGTCTGCATCAGACACTGCTCTGGTGACAAGAACTTCTGATTTTTCATATTTCAACATACTGGAGATAGGAAGAGAATGTGTTAGAATCACTAGAAAATGGATTTGATAATCATCAGTGACTTCATTGAACTTAAAGTCTAGAGCACAAGTGTTGTGAGGAGCAGCTGAGGGAGCTGGGGTTGATTAGTCTGGAGAAGAGCAGGCTCAGAGGAGACCTTATTCTCTACAACAGGAAAAAATGTCTTTGGTGGAGTTGTTTTCATTGTATGTTCTGTTTCCAGGTGAGTTAGCCACTTGTTTTTATTGTTCTGGCTATCCAGGTGACTTGGAAATGCATCTTTCCACCAGTGTTGTTGCTCCTTCCATCTAATCCTGTGTCTCAGGCTGGATGTCCCAACATGATGTCTTTTGATTATCTGGTAATATCATGTACATAATTCTATATTTATCTTAACAGAACTCTTTCCACTTCTCTTTTTCCATCCCAAATGACAAGTACATTATCCTTCTTGTCACTCAGATTCAGTGACTCAGGGTTAGTTTTTTACTCTTTTCTCATGCTTCATACATCCTGACCACCACCAGCTATTTCCACTTCTTTTTAACATCATTCAGATCCTTTTTGTTCCCCTTCTATCCACCTGTTAAATTTCTTACTCAGACCTTCTTGCCTTTCTCCTAACTTTTGCAATTTCACTAACTGTATTTGGGTTGGTTTGCAAGTCAGATGTTGCCTCCCTTAAAGCCAAATCATCAGTGAATTCCTTCTTGTAGTCTGTTTGCATTTTCACATCCTTTCCTATTTTATCTTCTTCTCAAGGCCTCCTGCCTCAGATTTAAGCTACTCAAAAAGCTTCACCTGGGTGCTTTCCAAATGTGGTGAGCAGTCCAGTAATAGATTGTGAGAGGGTGGAAGATGTTGGTGAGACCAAATGAAGTAGCAGTGTTAAACTGCTTTTCTTTGGGGAGGTTTGTTAGGTCCAAAACCTCAGGAGACTTTCAACTTTGTCATTTATGTTTGAGTTTGTTTTTATTTCTACCATCCAGTTTCATATCATGCCCCTTCATTTTCTTTGAGAGTGGAGGAGCTCTGGACCAAGCTGCCCAGAGAGGTGGTGGAGTCTCCATGTCTGGAGACCTTCCAAAGCCACCTGGATGTGATCCTGTGCAAGCTGCTGTAGGTGAGGCTGCTGTGGCAGGGGGGTTGGACTAGCTGATCTCCAGAGGTCCCTTCCAACCCCTCCCATTCTGGGATTCTACTTTGCCAGGACTTCCAGACTTGTCCACATATTTGGAGTCCATTTCTCTCACAGTTACATTTTGTTTTCCATGGGTATGAGGGAACCTCATGAGCTCATCAAGAAGGCTTCTGTTGCATTTGCTTAGGCATCCTTCTCATAAGGCCACTTCTGCCTTCTTGCATGCATCACTCAAAAGTTTCCATATGAAGAACTTGCATGTGTTGTCTTCTTCACTTTGCTGTAGCAGTTCTGTAGTGGTTTGTAATTAGGTTATGGGCTTATTTAGACACAAATTATCCTTTAGAGCATCCAAAAGCATCCTGCAATAGTGAGATTGAAGTACACAAAACTGAATTCAATTCCTTTTGCAAGGCAGGACTCCTCTTGTTTGCATTCTGAGTCTTGGTTCTATTCTAGCTTCCATTAAAAGCATGAATTTTACTGTTAAAAGGCAAAATACACAGCCTGCCTTTGAAGCCACTCTTAATTCCACTCTTCTTCTCTTATCTAGTGCAGCTGGCACCCTACCCTCAGGAGAACAAGTCATCACTTCTACCACTTCTCCTAGTTGAGGCAGAAGGAAGCCAAAGTTAGCTATCAACTGTTGGTGTTGCCCATGGCAGCATGGAGCCCTGGACAGTGCCTCTGGGCCAGCTGAAAGGAATTCCTAGCACAGTTGGAGTCAAACTGCAGAGGTGCAATGTTCAAAGACATGCAAGTCCTGAGGAAGGAGGGATTCAGTGGTTTTTTTCCAGTAGTAAAGGCAGTAAAATAAAATAGAATTAGTACAGGTTTAATTAAGCAGTTTTTCACCCTTCTTGAGTGTGAGAAGTCATGAAGCTGTCTCTGGTTGAAGGTTAAATTGTTTCTGGTGTTTCAGACATGTTATTATCTCAACTTCTTTGAATTTGAATCATGTTTTTTATACCTGTGTACTTTCAGGTGCTTTCATCTGCTTACTGCAAACACAAAGATTTCCAGTCAGGTGTTTCATAAAAAGGCAAACCAATGACAGAAACCCAGGTTGGAAGTGACCTCTGCAGATCAGCTAGTCCAACCCCCCTGGCAGAGCAGGCTCACCTACAGCAGCTTGCACAGGATGATGTCCAGGCAGGTTTGGAATGTCTCCAGAGATGGAGACTCCTCCACCATTAACCATAAGCAGGTAGACTGAGGCATATCATCTAAGGGAGAAACTTCCTAGAAGTATAGATGATTCTCTTGTTTGCTTGATGTTACTTCATAGTTGCTTTAACCATCTGACAAAGGACAAAGATGTCCTTTGGAGAAAAGAAAGACTTCTCAAGAGGTTTCCTCTGTCCTTAAACCAGTTAATGGTGTCCACAAGCAGTGTGTCTGCCTATACTTACACCCACCTTTGCTTCACTTGCCTGTCCTTAACTTTAGGACAACTTGAAATGGTTCCTTTTGCCTTCTCAGTATAACTCTGAATCATAGAATTGTCAGAGTTGGAAGGGACCTTAAAAATCATCTAGTTCCAACCCCCCTGCCTGCCAGGGACACCTCCCACTAGAGCAGGTTGCCCACAGCCCCAGCCAGCCTGGCCTTAAAAGCTTCCAGGGATGGAGCTTCCACCACCTCTCTGGGCAACCTGTTCCAGTGTCTCCCCACCCTCACAGTGAAGAACTTCCTCCTAATGTCCAATCTAAATGTTCTCAAAGCCTGAGTTTTTAACTTCACAGACTTTTGTTCACCTGAGTACATGTTATAAGCAGTTCCTCTGGTTCTTCAGATGTCTTTAACTGACTAAAAGTTGCTCTCTGCTTTTGAGGGATGTTGAAGGGTGGAGAAGCTTCCTTTCTCTTTAGTGTCAGGCTGCTGCCATGCAATACTTTCAACTTCCCTGGCATTATATTACCATGAGAGTTGGTGGTGTTTGCTGCATGTTGTCTGGAGCATTATTCCCCAAGAAGAGAGAATCTGCCTCTCAGGAGGTCCCTACCTGATGGGGACCTGTTGTGCTGATTGCCTTGAATCTGCAAGCACCCAGCACTGCTAGAGTTTCTGTAATCCTACAGTATCAGGTGGTGTGATACAGAAGAGTGCCAGTTTTGGGACAGGATTAGATGTGAAGATTTCTTCCTCCTCTCTTAAAAGTCCTTCTCCACAGCTGAGTTGATCTTCCTGGAGGACCACAATCTGTCCAGACACCTTGCTGTCCCCACCCAGGACTTTAGGAAGCTGTCTCAGGCTTCCACATAGATACATAGATAGAGAGATATACACATATTTTTTGGAAGGATCTCTTGTTTAGCTACTTAACTTTGGAACTCTTCAGTATATCCAATTTAATGACTTTGCACTCTCATCTTTTAAGATGTCACAGATGTTTGCCTTTTTGTTTGTTTTCTTTGTGGAAATTCTCAGTCTTGCTCATGTCTGCCTTGGTTTGATTTCTTGATTAATCTTTACCTGCACTCTACCAAAATCATCCCTTAATTTCTGAAGTAATTCCTCATTTCTTGTTACTCTCTCATGCTGACTTTCCCCAGAAGCATGAAATGTGTCTGCAGTCATTATTTGCTGTAGTAAGCATACTGATTAAATGAAACTATCACCTCAGAGTCTGTGAGACAGTAAAAAAGACCTCAATTTTTATATAAAGGGACAAATCTCAAGTTCCCTGCTCAAAACTTCTTTGAATGTGCTTCTTGGAAGTCTGATATTTTTATATCAAAAGGCATCTTTAGAGGATTTTACCTTAAAATATGTTGTTATAGGTATGCTCAGCAATGAGAACTTCTTCTTAAGCTGGTTGTTTTTTTTTTTTCTTAGCAGAGAATAATCTATGGGGAGCTAAGTAAAAAAGCTGTGAGACAGACTCACAGGAAGATTGCAGGATTAATAACTGGAGGCTGCAGTTTAGGCCCTTCTGAAATGGTGTGTGTGAGAGTGAATGTGTGTGTGTGTCTCCTTAAAACTGGAAGGCTTTATTTATTTGTTTCACTCCCTTTTCTGCTTTTCATATAGAAAATAAATAAAAAAAAAAGAGCCTTTGGACTTGAAGCCAAGACCCCAAGCAGCATTCTGATTTGCCTCACTCAGAGTCCCTACTGGGTTTATTTTCCTGAAGCTTTTTTCCTTCTTTTCCATTTTTTTAATGAAAACTTATCAAACTATATTACTTGAAGTTGCTATCCAGCTGAAAGACCTGTGAAAAGCTTCCCTGCCTTCAGTACCTGTGGTCTCTTGCTCCTCTCCTTATTTCTTCTATCATTCAGGGGTTTTTTTGTACTGTTATATTTTTTTCCCTTCCTATAATCATTTCTATATGTCTAGGAAAACATTATCCTGAAGGCTCTGATCAGCCTCATTTCTTATGCAGTTATCAGGAATGTGAAGACTCAGTGCTACTCTTCCACCTCTCAGTCTGTCCTACTGTTGCTGCTTTGCACTAAGAGACACCAGTTGCAGAAGTCAGAGTACACTGACTTTTTGGATGCAGTGGGAGAAATGTAATAGACTTCTTATGCTGCTGTAGGGAAGGAATGGAAGGAAAAATATGCAAGCAAGAGTTATGTGGTTGGAGCTCCCAGCCTGTTCCCATCAGAGTCCCAGATGAAATTTTTGAGCTCTATTGACTTTTACAGCATGTGCAGAGTGTGATAGTCTCAGGAATAAAACAAGGGAAGAAAAAGGGAGCCTAAAAGCTGCTGTAATTATAGTTCACCTGCTTGAAGCTTTAGTGATTTGGAAAAACTCAGTTTTGATGATCTGTCCTAATGATGCATCCAAATACCTCAGGAAATGGGGCATGAAACACAGAGTGAAGCAGAATGGGTTTCTAGCAGAGCAACTCCTAAATCTACCAATTTCTGTAGCAATGCATCATGTAAGCTCCAGATATTCATCTGCCTTCTCCCTGAATGGCCTGTTAGCTCCTTCCAGCTCTGGCCTCTCCTTCCTCTACCACAGGAGCTTGTAACTTTAGAAGTTTCTGTTGGTACTCACCAGGTGGAGGAGGAGCATTAGGCACTTCCAAAGAGGTGATGTGGACAGACAAATGTCATGGTAGGGACTTGAAACCTGCAATTCTCTCCAAAGCAGTGAAAATGTGAACTGTTGGGGAAAAATTGAAAAGGGTTTGTTCTGGCACAAAAAAATCTGAAGGGAGAAAACTGAAGTTTAGGAAGTGTCCAACCAATATGCTCTGTGAGTGCCAAATCCTTCAGGAGTTCTCCTGTTGCCAGATCACAGAATGGCCTGAGTTGGATGG
This sequence comes from Galbula dea, assembly GCA_013399015.1. Lineage (NCBI taxonomy): Eukaryota > Metazoa > Chordata > Aves > Piciformes > Galbulidae > Galbula > Galbula dea. The sequence goes on along the minus strand of VWZX01009228.1, from coordinate 576,973 downwards.
GAGCTACCAGCATCATCCAGGCCAACTCCTGTCTGTGCACAGGACAACCCCAAAGTCACCCTATGTGTCTAAGAGCATTGTCCAGATGATTCTGGCAGGATGATGAGGCTATTCTGTCAATTAAGACATGAAATAGGTTCAGTAGAACATTCACTATACTTTAATGTGTATTTTTCCTTCCCCATATGGAGCAGAGTACAAGTCATGACCCACAAAAGATCCTCATGTATGAAACTTGTTGTTAGCCAGTGTTACATTATTTTTCCTCACTGTATTATTATCTTTCTCTGTCCATGCTAATACTGAGCCTGATTTTGTCTGAATTTGTCTGTTGGCCTCAGAATTTAGGACTTGGAAGGTTCTTCTGAGTTACTAAACTTGACTTTTATTATCACAGCTGCAATAGCATATTTTTCTTTGCAATTCCTTTAGAATATTGTATTTAACATCATAACTGGACTTAACTGCCATAACCCTCCTTTGCCAGTCAGAAGTCCTGTGATAGTTTGCATGAACCTCTGAAGGAGAAGATGATCCTGAACCTTCTCACTGGTTTCTCTTAGATTCAAGAGCAGTCATAGCTGCTAGTTTTAGGTTAAAGCTTTTCCAAACATTATTGTCCTTCAAAGTAAGGGAAATTGGACACTAGATTCCTTTCAAATGTTTGGGAAATGTTCAGCTTTGGGGAATTCTGATGTGATTGCCACTTTTGCAGACAAGGGCATTGGTTGTCCAGTAGCTTGACCTCTGATATTCATAGCAGACATACATGGCTTAATTTTTACTCTTTTAACATCTTGGAAAACCAAGCAGAATTTCTCCAGCAGAGATGTTCATCATGGTCAGATCATGGTGCTTTTAGAGAAACATCTTCTAGAGTTAAAAAACTGGAAGGTAACAGATTACATTTTAAATGTTCTTCCTGATCCAATTACTCTTTCTGTGCATTTTACAAATAGGATGTGATGTTTGGAGTATGCTTCAGGCTCCAGTAGTTTGTCTAATGTTCTATTTTCTGCAGCAAAAGCATGTCAAGGTGATCTCTGTGGGTGGTTAATGTTTTCTGGAGTTTATTCTTCAACCATGAAAAGATGCAAAACTGGGAGAGCCTGGTGGTATGTTATATTTTTTTGGTATCAAATAGATGTTCTTCAATTTTATCTGAATTGAAAATAACAGGGGGAAAAAAGCAATCAGAAGTGTGGCAGAATCTAGTGTTTGCTCCTGGGTGAGTGCAGCATTTGTCACTCCTGACTTGGCTTTGTGCTTTTGCTGGTGAGCAGTTGTTGTGATGGTGGTGTCAACATGGCATATAAAGGGAATGGTTTCTAGGATAGTGGTCAAAATCAGAGAAAATCACTGAATGATGGGTTATTTGTAGTTTAGAAGTGTACTCTTGATTTGCTGGGCAGTCTTTAGGTGTTGTTTTGTTTGTTTCCAGATGTAAGTACTTCTGCAAACAGCTGTGGAAAGCCATAGGAGGGCACAGATAAATATTGTAACTGTTTGAATGGGGAAGAATATTAGGAATCTGATTATTAAAGAAGCAGATGCTGAACATAAGTAATGAATGTTTTCACTGCTGTTACAATAGTAACAAGAAAAAGAAGTGAAAACTATAGATGCATAAAGTGCATTTGATTTATAAATAGCAACTGTATCCCTAAAATGCACTGGATCAATAAATGGCAGCTGTATAGATAAAAATGCATGTGATCAATAAATGGCAGCTATAATGCTTAAAATGCACTAGATTAATAAACCAGGGAATATTGAAAAAGCTCCTGAGCATTTCAATTAAATGCATACTTCCCCCCCTCCCCTTTCAAGACTAAAGCAAACATATAAGGAAATTAATTGTTCCCAAGAAATAAGACTGTGCCTGTATGCTGATTGCCTGCTGATAACATGTTTAATCATTGCTTCTGTCTTTCTTCTGCTTTGGTTTCCTTCAGCCTCTGTCTGTGGGAAATTGTAGCTCTTCTGTTTTGTGTTGGGTAGAGGAGGAATGAGTCTTTAGCTGTGGATGGGAACTGTGAATGCTTTTCAGGTCTGCCTTGCTAAGGTTATCCTCTCTGGCATAGTGAAAAGAGCTTTTCATATTCCCCTTGCCATGCCTGGCAGTTTGATTTGCCTCATTAAAAGGCTAGAAAAGCTACTCAAAGTACCTCCAAGCTCAGGGTCTTTATTTGTGATGAGAAGTTTGTTCTTTTGGAGCTCAGGCAATTTGCAGGATCTGTGAGTCACTTTGGTGCACACCTTTGGCATCATAAGCTGCATCACACTGATGTTCTCCAGCAAGAGGCAAAGCCTTGTAGGAGGAGTTAGTTGGGGCTGTAGAAGAGCTGCAAAAACATCAAAACCAGGGAATATATTCATGCTCAGCTTTGTGGTGCTTATCTCTGAGAACATGGCATTGTTTTAAGGGCCAGAGTTTTCAGAATCAGAAAGGAGCTAAGGACTAGGTCCAGGGTGATCAGTGGGATACCTCTCAGCACAACCCTTTCATGCCTCAAGGTAGCAGGACAACTACATCATGTGGCTTAGATGAGGTTTCTATTCAGCATTTAGGTCACATCTCTTTCTCCTAACATAGCTGGAATGGGAAATCAGCTGTAAGCCAGGAGCTCTGCTGGTAGCACCACTAGGCAGAGCTGGGTGAGGTGCCTGTAGTCTTCTGTTGCCAGTCTTGGAATCACAGAATCATTAAGGTTGGAAGAGGCCTCTAAGATCATCAACCTAGCACCACCATGCCACTAAACCATGGCCCTTAGGACCACAGCTAGATGTTTTGGGAACCCTTCCAGGGATGGTGACTCCACCACTGCCCTGGGCAGCCTGGGCCAATGCCTAACAACTCTTGCTGGGAAGAAATTCCTCCTAATATCCAATCTAAACCTCCCCTGGGGCAACTTGAGGCCATTTCCTCTTGGCCTCTCTCTGGTAGCCTGGGAAAAGAGACTGACCCCCATCTCATTCCAACCTCCCTTCAGGTAGTTGTGGAGAGAGCTGAAGTCTCCCTGTCCTCTCCCTGGTTTCCTTGCACTCCTCTCACAGATCCCTCTTCTATCTGCAGTGGGGGAAATGTTGCTGTAATGACCTAGTTAATGCTACAGGAGTCTCCAAAGCAAATACCCTGTGTGAAGGAGCTTAATCTTTGGCATTCCAGAGAATAAGCTCCATCCTCCCCTCTCTGATAGTGATGGATTCCACTCCTCTCCCCATCCCATCTCTATGTCCTGAAGGCAAAGGTTTCATTGAGGACTCATCCCAAATTCCTCTTTAGAGTTACTCACTGCACAGGAGGCACTTGTTGATCCACTGTAGAATGCTCTGGCAGAAAACATGACTTCAGGAATTCATTGTACTAGTTGAGTTGCCTCATTCTCTGCTCCAGCAGCTTTATTTCTTCTCATAGACAGTAAGTTGTCTTGTAACATTCTCTCCATATATCTCTAAACTGTGTTTTGTTCAGAGACACTAGAGAGCCCCAGCATACATCTGGTGATGGTGGCTGTTCAGGGGAGAGCAGTAGATTTCAATGTAGAGCAGAATCTTTCTAGCATTGAGGGTGTAGTGGCAGCTGCAGATTTTTGTCAGTGTTGTTGTTTGGTTGCTTTTCTAATTGCAGAAGTCTTCTGGCAGTCAAAAGTGGGAAAACAGTGTGAGTCAATCTAACAGCAAAGCTGATTTCAGAAACCCCTGTGTGCAAACATCTCTGATTTGTGTTGAGGGGCTGTAAAATTTGGCTGCTGGGGAAGGGTTTGGAGAATAAGTCTTCTGAGAAGCAGCTGAGGGAACTGGGCTTGGTTAGTCTGGAGAAGAGGAGGCTCAGGGGAGACCTTAGCTCTGTCTACAGCTACCACAAAGCTACTGTTTCCAACCACTGCTAGCATCACACAGTCCAGCCTTCCCTCCTCTAACTGGTGATGTAGACTAGCAGGTGAAAAAATGGCTCATGAGATCACAGCAGTATGAAGGTCTCTGCATAGCCTCATTTAACTTTGGAATGATTATAAAACATGAGTACTAATTTATTTTGCATGTTCTTGTTAATTATAATGGCATTCAGTAGTGCTCATCTGGTTATGAGCTTCTCAGTATTCCTCTGTCATGGAAATTGTCTAACTCAATAGCTGGTTTCAGGAAGAAAAGGAATGTTGTGGGTTTGATTGGTTTGGGCTTTTTGGTTTATTTGGAGGGAGTTTTTGTTTGTTTGTTTGTTTTCCTATTTGCAGTTCTGTAATTTACATCCTGTTAGTTAAAAATGCCTATTTTTGTTGTGTAAATGAACATCTTCAAGGAGCTTTAATATCACAGAATATTAGGAGTTGGAAGCCTGGCTTAAGTAACTTGAAACATTTGGATAGTTGTTATGATAGTTGTATATTTGAGCTATCTGAACTGAAACAAGCAATATCTAAAGCTACCTTACACAGGTGGCCCTCAGCCACCTCCTGAATGCTTTGCTGAGTAGTGCTTCACTGCAGTATTTTGCTCAAAGGAGTAATACAGAGTTTGGATCATTTTGGCTATAGAAAAATAGGACCAAGTATGTCTTGTGTGACATAGAAGAATAAGAAGTCAAAGAGAAGTAGCATGCAGGTGACATTCAGTTCTAGTTGTATTTGCATGATGAGGGTGTTCCTGCCTGAGTAAACAGTGCTGCAGTGAGTGCCAGAACTGCCTGAACTTTGATCCACTACAACTGTATTGAAACAAAAGAAAACAAACACAAAAGAAATGGTCAGGATGCTTTTAAGGCTTTGGCTGGCAAGTTCTCTGAATCTGCTTGTAAACTTTGGAGGTTCAGCTTGAATTCAGATGGAATTGTGAGATATTGAAGGATAAAGAAAGTATCTCTTAAGTGCTGTCAAGATGGGATAGGTGAACAATGACATGAAAGATCTACCTGCTGTGGTCCATGGGATCCAAGCCAAGGAAACTGATTGGTTGAATTTTTTTTGGCATAAAGGAATATAGGAAAATTGAGAAATAGAGAAAAGATGGAAGGTGCTGGCTCAATGGGAGGGATGGTAGAGAAATGTTAACTCTTAAACTGGAATGAGTGGAATGATGCAGGTCCACGTTTTAGGATGTTAACAAATCAATATTTATAACAAAAGTAACATTATTTGTAAGAGGTAGCTGCCTTCATTGGATAACCTGTGGTAGAATGACAGAATGTTAGGAGTTGGAAGGGACTTTGAAAGATCATCCAGTCCAACCCCCCTGCCACAGCAGGATTCCCTAGACCAGCTCACATAGAAACATCTCCAGATGGGTTCGGAATCTCTCCAGAGAAGGAGACTCCACAACCTCTCTGGGCAGTCTGGGCCAGGGCTCTGGCACCTCAACTGGGAAAACATTTGGTCTTGTATTTACATGGAACCTCCTGTGCTTCAGCTTACAGCCATTGCCNCCTCCTGGCCACAAGAGCACACTGCTGGCTCATGGGCATCCTTCCATCCACCAGAACCCCCAGGTCTCTTTCCCCTTCAGTGTAGTGTGAATGAAACAAAGGTCAAAGGATAAGTTCCTAAAGGTGAAGATGTGTACTGGTGGAAAGCAAGTTGATAGGTTAAGTCCTCCCATCAGTGTTTGACTTCCCTGTCACATCTGCTGTGTGCTCTCCTGCAGGCTTGAAATATTTCTTGCTCACTTCTGAAAAGTTGTAAAACTCCTGATAATTCCAAAAGACCAAAGATAAAATCTTCAGGGTAAAGACTAACAAGTGTGGTTGTGTTCATGTGAAGAATAATTCTCATAAAATGCTATTATCAACCATTCCTTCTCAGAAGGCCATATCTTGCCAAAATAGGTCATGGTTTAATGTAAGATTTCATTCATCATAACTGTTTTGGCTTTCTTTCAGAGCTGAAGCAAAATCTGATAGTTAATATGGTCCAAGCCAAGAAAACTGATTATTTGGGGGTTTTTTGGCATAGAGGAATGTAGAAAAAGAGAGAACTAGAGAAATATCCATGTTTGGGGCTTAGATATTAATATCTGCCAACAAACACCAGCTATTGTTGAAGAAATGACCATGGAGTTGTATTTCTGTCTGAACTTCAGGTTCACAAGAAACTCCAGAGATTTGGAGGCGTAACTAACTCCTTTAGAGGCAAATAGCAGAGCCAGGGGAATGTTGCTTTCTCAATCTGTTGGCCATTTCCATTCCAGATCCAGGGTGACCACCTGAGCATCCAGCAAAGTTTCATTGACACACATTTCACTTCCCAGCAACTTTTGAGGAGTTGCCACCCACCTTCACCTCCTCAGATTTGCCTGAGGTTCCTTCTCTGTTTTTAACATTTTTCCTCTTTGTATGAAGAGCTCCTAAGGTTTCCTCCTCATTTCCCAGTGCTGTCCTCCTGTGCAAGGATTTCATGTCATGTTTATTCCTCCAGCCTGTCACTCTTTGCTCTTCCTTCTTCACTTGCTTGACTACAGAGGCTGCCAGGTAGCTTTCAGTCTTGTTGGAACTTCGACCTTCCCAGCAGGTTTCGTTACGCTCTACAAACAAAGGCAAGAAGTTAGAACTGCAGCTCTTTTAAATGGCCAAACATCTTGCAACAAAGTGTGTATTAATAATGCCAGCTGGAACACAGATTTTTTTTCTTTCTTATCCCCTTAAAGTGTGGGAAAGCAGGGTGGTTTTTTTCCCCCTTTTATAAAATTCTCCATTCATTTTACTCTTCGGTTTGCTTTCTGACCTTGTCAGCAAGGGAGAATTGCCAGGAGGCACCAGCCAGAGGTTGGTAGGATCAACTTCAGAAGCAGCAGAGTTTCAGGCATTAAGGCTATGTCTCTATCAGTAAATTCAACAAGGCTTGGAAATAGTTCCAGATCTCTGCCACACTTTTGGGTCTTTGCAAACTAACATTGTTCCAGAAAGTTCTCAGACATTTATTTGACCACCTCCGTTAGACAGTTTGCAGGCAGCCTCTCTGATTCAGAGGGTGGGATTAGATCTGTGCCAGTTGATTTCAGCAAAGGGTGATGTGCTCAGGTATAAATGTCATCTACATACACTTTCTGTGGACCTCCATGGTCTTTTATTTCATACATGATGGTTGGAAAAGCCCTCTGAGATCATTGAGTGCAACCATCCACCCAACACTGCCATGCTCACCACTAAACCATGGCTCCAAGCACCACATCTAGATGTTCTTTGAACTCTTCCAGGCATGGTGACTCCACCACCTCCCTGGGCAGCCTGGGCCAATGCCTGAGAACCCTCTGGGGGAAGAAATTCTTCCTAATATCCAACCTGAACCTCCCCTGGTGCAACTTGAGGCCATTTAGCCTTGTCCAACCTTCTCCCTTCAATGCAGTCTTGCAGAGTCAGCTTCAAAGCTGTGGGTTTTCTTTTTACTTGTCCTTTTGTCCTTCCTAAAATACATCTAGATTTAAATTTCATTGCCATGCTGTCTCCTAGCTTCTGTTCCTTCCTTCAGGTGACCCTGTGAACTTGCTGGTAGTGATACTGTGTGCAACTCTGTCTGGAACAAAGGAAGCTTCCCACTTGTTTGCCTTTAGGTACTTCAATAATAAAAATAGAATGAAATAAGTCTAGACTCTGAGTAAGGCCTTATCTGTCCCTCTTCTGCAAGGCAGAAACTTGATGAAGAGTTAGATGCCTTTCTGGATACTTTGTGGACAAGCTGACTACTTCCTAAGAGAATCTTTCTCTTTCCACTTGCTTGATCTTTCATCCAAGATGTTTATGTCAAAATAGAGAGAAATTGAAAGTTTGAACTTCTTTTTTCTTTCTGAATACTTATGAATCAGCTTATGCACAGCTGGAATTAAAAAGCCAAATTCTATTCCATTTTCATAAAGTGATGTCTAAATAGATGTAAATTTTCTTTTTATCTTCTCAGGATGGTGGTACTGGAATTGATTTTGGGCATCACTTCAGTTCAAGGTTGAAGTTAGAAGGTCATTTAGAGGCTTAGAAGCAGCAGGTGAGTACAAGTCAAGCATCACAAATCTTTGCATATTATTTAGAAAAGAAGATTGTGAAGGAATCAGTCTCCCATCAGATCTTAGCAAGCCACTCCCATCTAGTTCAGATTTTTCATACTTGCTATCACAACCAAGTATTCATCTGCTTGCTGAATGTTGCAGTTGTTCACATTTCCCTTTTCCTACAGGGGTAGAAAATTTCTTGGGAATGTTTCCAGATTATGTTTTTTTCTTTCAAATTCCAAATTGTAGGTGATATTTTAATGTATAAACTGCTAAATACACTCAACTGGTGCCTGATATGAACTCATTCTCTACAACTGCCTGAAAGGAGGTTGGAGTGAGTTAGGTGGTTCTCCCAGGTTACCAGTGAGAGGACAAGAGCTCAAGTTACATCAGGGGAGGTTTAGGTTGGATATCAAGAAAAATTTCTTCCCAGCAAGAGTTATCAGGCATTGGCCCAGGCTGCCCAGGGCAGTGGTGGAGTCACCAGCCCTGAAGGGGTTCAGCAAACATCTAGCTGTGGTCCTTAGGGCCATGGTTTAGTGGCATGGTGGTGCTAGGTTGATGGTTGGACTTGCTGATCTTAGAGGTCTCTTCCAACCTTAATGATTCTGTGATTGTAGATGCAGATGTCAACAGGATACAATAAGTTAATTTACCATACTAGGAACCAGGTCCAACTGCTTCTGTGTACTCCACTGTTTCTGAAGTAAATATGTGTTGGTTCCCTGTCTATCCTGTGCCCTAACTGCTAAAATATTATGAAATATTCAGATGCACCTCTAAAATCTATAATATTGATATAGCTATTGATATCTATTGCTATATCCATCTTCACTAATTGATAGCTCAGAAGGGCAAGAAGTAGTGGCAGAGGAGTTAATGATGGTGAAAGAAATTAGTGCAGAAACTGTTTATAGCAAGGTCTGTGAAGTTTCAGCCTCTGGGAGGAAGCACAGACCTCTTTAATTCAAAGTGCAAAACAAGAGTATACTACCATGTGTTGCACTGTGACTGTCTTTCCCCACTGGGTAATAAGAAGGGAAAATGCCTTTTTTGCAATTTAACATCACCTTTTGAAGCATTGGCCTGAAGGGTACAGTATAAATATGGGGAAACTATAAAAAGAAGAGAGGATACAGTATTAGCTTTAGCACTGTTGTAAATCAGAGGTTAGACAGGGAAAGTGTAGATGGTACTGGCATCACCTACACATTATGTATGGCTGTATGTTAATAGGTTGTAATATATTAGCAAAAGAGTCTATTTCTTACATTAGTCAGTGGAGAAAACAGTATAAAAAAGGTCAAATTCTTTGCTTCCTCGGTAGCAATGGAAATATGATTAGATTTCTATCACATAGTTAGACACATCTGAANGGCCACCAGAAGCTCTCCTGGGAGCCTTCTCTTCTCCAGACTGAACAACCTCAACTCTCTCAGTCTGTCCTCATAGCAGAGGTGCTCCAGTCCTCTGATCATTCTCCTGGCCCTTCTCTGGCCTCACTCCAGCACTTCCATATCCCTCTTGGAATAGTGGCTCCAGAACTGGATGCAATATTCCAGGTGGGGTCTCAGGAGAGCAGAGCAGAGGAAGAGAATCACCTCCCTCCACCTACTGCCCACAGTCCTCTTGCTGCAGCCCAGGATACGGTTGCACTTCTGGGCTGCAAGCTCACACTGGCAGCTCATGTTGAGCTTCTCATCCCCCAGCACCCCCAAGTCTCTTTCTGCAGGGCTGCTCTCAAGCCAATCTTCACCCAGCCTGTACTGGTGCTGGGGATTGAATGGTGTAACCTCCCTGTGGAATTACTAGATTGTTTCTTCTGAGTGTCTATATTTTGGAGCACTGTTTGGTTTGATAGTCATTGTGTAGGAGCTGACATCTGGTGAGCCAGCAAGAGAGATTTAGTTTTTAAAGGCTTTGGTGTTTTTGTTTTGTTTTTCTTTTTTCTGGAAATTTACTATGTTCTGCCCCAAATAAAGCCAAAAATGCAGTAATTCTGACTTTTCATCTATAATAGTTTGGCAGTCTCATTCTGTTGAATTCCAGGATGTCTGGAACTTAAGGCAGATGGAGGAAGGTAACTGGTATTCTGTTTCCTCCATTATTTTCTTCCATAACTTTTAAACACAATCTATAAAAATGCTTTCTATAAAGGAAGCCAAAATCTCTTTGGCCTTTTTACCACTAGTCTCTATTTCTTACAGCATCTGAAAGTGGAGAAGGAATGTTTTTGTAGCCCAGGAGGAAATAGTAGTAAATTCTGAATTCTGCTTCTTCAGTATGTCATTTAGAGTTGTTAGGTTCTTTTTATGGCAGGACATGGTGTCTTTGCATTGATGGAAAACTGGGAATTCAGTCATTAAAGTACTGATAGAGACATCAAAATAAAATTGCATTCACAAGTACATTTTTAATTAAGAGAGATAAAAATTCTGTTTGCTTTGCCATCCCTTTCAGTTTAACTGTTTAGGAGGATGTTTCTGAAAATTCAGTTAAATTTGGGAAAAAAATGAAAGTGAGGCAGAGAAAACACACTGGAAAAATGCAAAAGCAAAGAAAAAAGTTTTTTTTGACTGATGGCTTAAGTGGACACTTCTGGTGATACAGTGATGTATGGAATTTCTGGGTTGATTAGGCTTTGGGAAGAAAAGCTAAGGAAGGTTTCTAAATGTGAATATTTTCTTTATTGGTGAACCACATTGTAGTTGTGCTATTAATTAATGTTAAATTGACCTAGCTCTAGCTCTTATGTCCTTTATTGGCAAGCTGGGGAAGAGGAGACATTGTGCTCACTGCTGATTCTTCCTGCTACTGCAGGACTTTAAACAAGACCCATGTACAACACATATTGTGTGTGGCTTTTTATTATATACCTGCCAAATCAGTCTGCTGTCAATATGTTTATTTTGT
>VWZX01009228.1:492032-556290 GCA_013399015.1 Galbula dea | reverse complement strand
CCTTTCTGCTGTTGAGTGAGTTAAAAGGTTTGTAAGACGTTTAATTACCAACTGGTATGATCATTATTCATCTCATCATTTGATACACAACGTCAAGTGAATGGCCTCCCTGGAGTGCACTGTGTTTCACAGATCAATAGATTTAGTGAGAGCTTGAAGGAGAGCTTTATACATTCACAGAAGAGAAGGAGAAGTACATCCTCCTTGGAAGAAAAAAAAAAACCAACTAAAAAGGCTTCTGGAGTTCTTCTGTCAGCTTTGCAGAGTTATTGTTTTATTTACACCTCAGGAATACAGAATCCTGGGACAGAAAGGCATTTCTTAAAATACTTTAAACCTCTTTATTGGAATTTAAAAGTACTGCTTGCACCTTGCTCACTGCAAGAAAGTAGCTTTCAAAGTCTTCATTCAAACCTATGGAAATAATTAGACTTACTGCAAGGGATTTTATTTGTTATTGTTTTCTTTTTCTCCTTTGACACACAGCACAACAAACATAAGGTGACAAAAGGCTGTCTAAAGATGTTACACATGATTGCTTAACCTAGTCATATTTTGGGGGAGGGGGATGTTCTGCATTTTTAAATAGCTGTGGTTAATTTTAACTGATTTAGATTGGGGTTTTGGGGTTTTGTTTCTATATTTGGTTTGGTTCTGGGGATTGTGTGTGTGTGTACATGGGATTTTTTTGTGTATGTGTGTGGTGTGGTTGGTGGTTTGTTGTTGTTGGGTTTGGGTGGGTTGGTTTGTTTGGGTTTTTTTTGTTTGTTGTGTGTGGTTTGTTTTTCCTTCATGCATTGTGTCAAGGACATTTCTGCACACTTCATGAGAAAAGGGAAAGCTGATTTAATACTTAGGCATTTATAATACATTTCTTAATCTTCTTAATTGCATAAAGGATAATTATGTATCTATACATATATATACACATAATACATGTACATAATGTGTATAAACACATACACACAATGCATATGTGTATATATACATATATACACAGAATATCTATACATATGTGTGTGTATATATCCTGTATAATTATGTTCTCCTGTTTACATGGGCTTTGGGGCTTTTCTGAGTGTGTTGTATTCCTCTTAGCCAATATAGATGACCCATCATGTACCACCAGCTGTTGGAGCACATCTGTCTGATCTCTTCCCCTTGATATAAGGCTTTTCAAGTAACTGCAAGAGACACTTAGGAATGCTCAGGCATTAGGATTTGTTGCTCTGGTTTTCCTCTAAATGTTACCTGCTTGATTTCCCCTCTTGGCTTACCAGCTTTTGGCTTAAAAAAAGAAGAAAAATAAAAACTTCTTTCTTCTTTAGATGTTTTATTAATGAGGGTAAGCTTTTTAGGTTAACTTCATGCCTTCTTCTCAGTCCTGGTATCAGTCAGGGGCTGAGGAAGCTGTAGTTCAGCTCAGCAAATCCTCCTGGTTGTGGGACAGAAGCAACACTGACTTGAAAATTCTTCCTTATTCATCTGTCACTTCTAAACCATCATGTACTCAAAGATTAATTTGAATTGTGAACAATAGCTAAGCTTCCTTAATCCCTTGCTCTTGTCCTTTTTCTTGAGCTGCTGTACTGTGATGGAAAGGCCAGGATTCTGAAGCTTCTTATTCCTCAGGACTACCTAAAGGAAGTCCCGTTGGGATCTGATTGATGTTTAGCATGGAAATTCTTCCCTGTTTTTTGAGAATGACCTGGAAAAAATTGTCAGGAGGCTTTTCCACACTTGTTAGATGTTCACTGTGTGGAATTCTTGTAAATAGAAAATCTTATTTGTCTGGGCTTTTTCCACCAGCATGGTTGAAGGTCAGATGAAGTTGTGTGAAGTACAGGAGGTGTTTCCGAGATTTAATTCCTTTCCTTGTACTCACAGCATTTTCCCCCAAATTATCAATTGGAATAATAGCAATTTCCAGAATGTGAGGTCACCTCTGGAGTCCTGGATCCAGTTCTGGGCTCCCCTGGTCAAAAAAAGACAAAGAACTTCTGGAGAGGATGCAGAGAATGGCTACAAAAATGCTGAGGGGACTGGAACATCTCTCTATTGGGGAAAGACTGAGAGAGGTGGGGCTGCTTAGCCTGGAGAAGACTGAGGGGGAAGCTTCTCAATGCCTCTCAATACTGCATGGGTGGGGGGCAGGAGGATGGGGCCAGGCTTCTGTCAGTGGTGCCCAGGGTCAGGACAAGAGGGAACAGGCACCAACTGGAAGAGAGGAAGCTCCATCTAAACCTAAGGAGGAACTNAAGGCCAGGATTCTGAAGCTTCTTATTCCTCAGGACTACCTAAAGGAAGTCCCGTTGGGATCTGATTGATGTTTAGCATGGAAATTCTTCCCTGTTTTTTGAGAATGACCTGGAAAAAATTGTCAGGAGGCTTTTCCACACTTGTTAGATGTTCACTGTGTGGAATTCTTGTAAATAGAAAATCTTATTTGTCTGGGCTTTTTCCACCAGCATGGTTGAAGGTCAGATGAAGTTGTGTGAAGTACAGGAGGTGTTTCCGAGATTTAATTCCTTTCCTTGTACTCACAGCATTTTCCCCCAAATTATCAATTTGAATAATAGCAATTTCCAGAATGTGAGGTCACCTCTGGAGTCCTGGATCCAGTTCTGGGCTCCCCTGGTCAAAAAAAGACAAAGAACTTCTGGAGAGGATGCAGAGAATGGCTACAAAAATGCTGAGGGGACTGGAACATCTCTCTACTGGGGAAAGGCTGAGAGAGCTGGGGCTGCTTAGCCTGGAGAGGAGAAGACTGAGGGGGGAGCTGCTCAATGCTTAGCAATACTGCATTGGTGGGGGGCAGGAGGATGGGGCCAGGCTTCTGTCAGTGGTGCCCAGGGACAGGACAAGAGGGAACAGGCACCAACTGGAAGAGAGGAAGCTCCATCTAAACCTAAGGAGGAACTTCTGCTTGAGGGTAGGAAAGCTCTGCAGAGGGATCTGGATAGGCTGGATCAGTGGCTGAGGTTGATGGGATGAGGTTCAATAAGGCCAGGTGCTAAGTGCTGCACTTTGGTCATAACAACCCCATGCAACTCTACAGGCTGAAGGCAGAGCAGCTGGAAAGCTGCCTGGGAGAAAAGGACCTTCAGGTGCTGGTTGGCAGTGGCTAAAGATGAGCCAACAGAGTGCCCAGGTGGCCAAGAAGGCCAACAGCATCCTGGCTGAGATCAGAAATGGTGTGGCCAGCGGGTCTAGGGAGGTGATTGTCCTCCTGTACTTGGCACTGGTGAGGTCACACCTCAAATACTGTGCTCTGTTTTGGGCCCCTCACTCCAAGAAGGACATTGAGGCATTGGAGTGTGTCCAGAGAAGGGCAACAAAGCTGGTGAAAGGTCTGGAGAAGAAGTCTTCTGAGGAGTGGCTGAAGGAACTGGTGTTGTTTAGTCTGGAGAAGAGAAGGCTCAGGAGAGACCTTAGCTCTGTCAACAGCTATCCGATAGGAGGTTGGAGCAAGTTGGGTGTTGGTCTCTTCTCCTGGGTTACCAGTGAGAGGACAAGAGGAAATGGCCTCAAGTTGTTCCAGGGGAGGTTTAGTTTGGATAATAGGAGGAATTTCTTCCCAGAAAGAATTGTCAGGCATTGGCACTGACTGCCCAGTGTAGTGGTGGAGTCATCATCCTTGGAGAGGTTCAAAAACCATCTAGATGTGGTACTTAAAGGCATTGCTTAGTGGCATGGTGGTGACAGGCTGATGGTTGGACTTGAGGATCTTAGAGGTCTCTTCCAACCTTAAGGATTCTGTCATTGTGTCATGGGTCTGCCTGGAGGTGGAACAAGTTTCAGTGGATGAATGAGTGCTGGTGTCCTTTGTAAATCTGATCCTTGACAGAATCACAGAGTTAACCAAGGTTGGAAGAGATCTTTAAGATCATCAAGATATCCTTCAGCTAGTTTTGGCAGTATTGGTAGATGAGATATCTGCCATCTCCTGTGATCTAATCTTGATTTCATACTAAAGACCACAATGAAGGAAATGAAATGAAGAGATTGTAGTAGATTAGTTGTCCTGTAACAAAGCCACAGCAAGCAGCTTCTGATGAATAAATGAGAGGGGACTTAGATGCACTGGAGTGGTCAAAGCGTGGCTGGATTAGGAACAGGGAAGTTTCTGCACCTGAGCTGATGTTTAGAACTGGAAGTTCTGTGGTCTGTTAATCCCTCCTAAAGCTCCATTTGAAGTATTGCTGGTAAATTCATTTGCTCTCTCTTGTTCTGTTGCTGAATCAATAGCAGCCTGTAGTTTGCAATCAAAGCAGCAAGCTCTTCTCTATCCTAAGAGTCTTCATTGGAGATTTTCTTACAGAATTAACCAAAAGTTGCTACCAACAGGTAATTAGGATCTATTAAAAGATGCTATTTCCTTTTCCCTTAAGCACACTATTTAAAATATTCTAATTGTTTAAGCTTATTTATAATAATTCAGTGTTGGGCAGAGTTTTACCTGCTCTTTCCTGGGTGGTTTTTTTTGTCATGATATGAGAGTTTATCAGCTTGAGCATTCTTCCTGCTAGACATGAACACTGAATTCCTGTGTTCTTCTGGCTCAACCTTCCCTGCAGAAAGTGCCCTGCTGTGGAATTGTCCTAGGCTACTGTAACCTAGATTTGCTATTTTTATTGGGCTTTTGTAAGGAATCAGGAGGTTTTGTAAGTTGAGACAATCCTACTAGCTGTCTGTCAGTCCCCTACAATAATTCCTCAACCTGTTGGCCAGCTTCAAACAAATTTGATGAAGAAGTAGAGGTGTCAAAGATATTAATATCCATGAAAGCAGTTGGACTCTGTTACAAGACACATGGAAAAAGGCTGCAGCATTAAGTGTATCCATGCTGTTATTCATAAGTTCTGTTGCCCTACCTGGGTTTGTAACCTTATTTCCACCCATCATTATTTATTGGTTCATTCATCCCATGCCCAACTGCAGTTAACAAGTGTAGAGCCTCTAGTCACATGGGAATGAAGAGTTTCATTTGGAAACAGCTTCCCAGGATTAGTCCTGTGCAATCTGGTATGATCTCCTGCCCCTCCAAACACAGGAGAATTTGTGTTTTACAGAGAGTGACTGCTGTCTTTTTTTTTTCACTCTGACATTATACCAGTAAAAAGTGGGGTTTTTTCCCCACTTAAGAGAGAAAAATTAATAGGAAAATAATTATGGACTATTTCTTGTCCAAATTTTGGCTACTGCTGGCCAGAGGGGTATAATTTTTGTGCAAGTAGGTTACTGTATGAGATTTGACAGGAGAAGATGCAGGCAGCAGAGCACATGCATGGACTTTTGAGGCAGCTTTGCATTTCTTTACCTCTACCTCCCATGCTGGTGGATGAGTATGGCAACCTAGGAAGGGAAGAATGTGTATGGAATGACAAATTGTTCATTTTTTTTTTTTCCCCCACTTAATGGAGCTGGATGAAAGCTTATTTGTGGCAGAAATCCATTTCCTTGGAATGGCATTTAGCTTCCCTAAAAACTTCCTCCAGTTCCCAAAGGCTGCATGCCTTGCCTGCAGCTCTTCCAGTTGCAGCAAGAAAGGGAGGAGAGGACAGAGACCCCAGTGTCTGCACTAAGTAACACAGAATAAAAGTGTTTAAAAACCACAGTTCCTCTTCAAAACTCAGTCTGTCCAATGCTGTGGTGAAACTTAGGTCCTGGGGGGAGACAAATAATGTTGGACACAGCAACAAAGAATGGAGGGAAGGTCATGCAGAGGAGGTTGCAGTCATGGCTTCTGAACACCTTTCCTTCTGG
This sequence comes from Galbula dea, assembly GCA_013399015.1. Lineage (NCBI taxonomy): Eukaryota > Metazoa > Chordata > Aves > Piciformes > Galbulidae > Galbula > Galbula dea. Next base: position 550,524 of record VWZX01009228.1, on the reverse strand, counting down.
CATGGTCTCAGTTTTTTTAAATGGTTGCTTTGCTTTTGCACTTTCAGCATCCTTTTCATGTGGAAGATTGAACAGAATTTTCCTTTTTAGAAAGAAATCATTGTGGCAATTCCATGAGACAGATCTACCCACCTCCTGTTTGTTATGATGTTGTGAAATGTAGGTCTCCTCCTCAGGCTTCACCTCTCCAGCCAACTAGTTGCAGCTTCTTGCTGTTGTTGATTGTTGCAGATGAAGAAGTAAAAACAAAATAGAGACAAACATTGCAGGTAGACTTAATAATTAGCTATTATGACTTATTTCCTCTATTTTAAATGTGTGTATGTGTTACATGGCATTCAAGAAGACCCCTAAGTACTTTAAGCTGTGTGCAAAAAGAAAAGTGCTTTTTTCCACTTGCTTAAATGCACCCTCTGCTGGGGTAGGAACCAGCAGCTGGGAAGTGCAGTGTGATCTGGAAGCACAAGTGTTCCTGAATTCTGTTTAATGGCTTATCTGAAATACTGTGAACAGCCAAGATCCAAGTGTGCTCCTCTTCAGACAAGGCTGGAAATTGATGTAGTGTTGATTTCACAGTGGAAAATGTCACTTGTAGACTCTGGAGCCAGTGTTGGTTTTCCTGTCTTAAAACCTGATTCTATTTGTATATTCACAGGCTGAACAGGTACAATTTCTGGTAGTTTCATTGGTCTTTCAGAACTTCCATGGGTTGCAGCCTGGTGTTCAAAAGACATCTAGGTGTGGTCCTTAGGGCCATGGTTTAGTGGCATGGTGGTGATAGGTTGGTGGTTGGATTTGATGATCTTAGAGGCCTCTTCCAACATCAATGATTCAGTGTTTCTGTGAGATTTATTTCTGATAAATGAAGTTGAAAAGTCCCTCAGGAAACTGCTGGATGTTGTTCCTGTGTTGGGGCTGAAAACACTTGGTTTCTCCTCAGAGAAACTGCATTTGTTGTGGATGTTCCTACCTTGAAGAAACAACAACAGAAGACAATTTTGACTTATCCTGAGCTGCTTCTTGCTGCTGAGAGTTCTCTTAATTTCCTAGGACTCTTAGCTCATTTGGCAATGAATGACTAGGTGTGGGAGCTAGCATCAGAGGCTTTTTAGAGTTAGAATGTGATATTGTGTGTTCTTTCCAGTGAAGGATTACTAGAAGCCCTTCAGAAACACTGCAAAGTAGCATCAAGAAATTGAAGAAGAAAATGTTTTTCCCCCTCCCTGTAAAACAGGAGTCCAAGCAGAATAAAGGTTGGCAGTTGGTACCCATTCAAGAGAGAGGCAGATTTTGCAGACCATAGGTTACTCTGGTGGGAAACATGTCTTAAGGTGAGAGTGGAGGGAATGTTCCAGCCCCAAATGAGTGACTTAGAGATTAAGCTGGGGGTTTTTTTCCCTTTTTGTTTCAGATCTTTTGCTTCATTTCAATCTTTTTTTCTCCCAGCAGATTTCCAGTAGTAGCTACCATTCCAGAAGCCAGTGTGTCCTACTAAGAGCCATGTGTCACTTAATCATAATACTTTATTTGAAAGACCAGTGAAATAAAGAGACTTTACAAGCAAATAGAATTTTTACTGTATATTCTCTAGCCATAAGGGGATTACTTGACCTCCTGTGTCTTTTGCACACATCAAAATCTATACTAAAGCTGTCTTGAAGCTTGCAGGAGTTTCATCCTCTAGGGATTTTTTTGCCTTTTGTCTGTCAGTCCACAGATAGAAAAATATGTCCAGTCATATTTAGCTGTGTGTTGACCAGCTCTGCCTTTTGATTGTGGATATTCTGATCAAATAGAAACATATTTTCAGCTACATTGACTCTGATGGCAGCACTGATTGGTGTTTTCTGATGAACAGTTCCTGCAACTTGGCTTCTTGATCAGAATTCATTTTGCTATATTCCTTGACCTCAGTCAAGCCTTTACTAAAGTCACATTTATTTTCCTCTGCAAAACTCCAGAGTTCTCTCCAAAACATTATTTCATCAAGACTTGATAGTTTGCATGGGTTTGAGCTTTCCCATGTCTCCTACATCCTGAAACACATGGCTTTGTAACCTGCAACTGGAGTTCTGCATGGGCACATGCCTGCAGCTCCCACTCAGGGCCAGGTTTCAGCTCTCCCTCCACAAAACAACCTCGAGTTGTTCCTTCCATTTAACTTGAGTGACAAGTGCAGAGGAAATTCCTGGTTTCTAACCAGTTTTAGTGAATGATGGCATCCATTTATCCCCTTACAAACAAAACTCTCTTTCTAAGGCAACCTGTGGCTCAGAGATGAGGGAGCATGGTGCTGCAGCTAGCAGTGAACCTGTTTTTAGGCCATCACCTCTGGCTCATTTTTTCTGGTTGCTTTTTTTTTTCTGACAGGATGTCTTATTTCATCTGACATCTTGTTTGGATTGGGAAGTTAATGTGAATAACAATAGTTCTATTTGTAGCTGAAGTTGTTTGTTGTTCAAATGTGCCTCCATAACTATGGGGGAAGTTTCTTTTCTGCTTTCAGTCTCTTCTCAAAGGAAGGAGACCATGTAACTCTGCACAGAACCTGGTCAACACTCTGCTTTCTGAGTTTGTTAAAGCTATAGAAAGTGTCTAATTTCCTCATGAAGTTCTACATGATAAGTTTTTTGTCCCAGTCTTGATCCAGCTGAGTCCAACAGTTCTGTGTTGGAGCAATTAAATTAGTAATTTGGGAATCTGCTTTCATATTTTGTGGCTTGCTTAAGTAAGGAGGTGCTATGCAGTTAGATTAATGTTAGCCTTCTGGGTTAGCCATCTACAGGTCTGCCATCTGTGTGATGAACACATTTATCTAAAGGGCTCAGCAGTAACATGTCCTGGTGTCAGTGTGTTGCAAAACTGAAATCCATATCATTAGAAATATTAACCCAATTGCAGGTTGTATGAGGGGAAAAATGAAGATGTTCTGTAAGGTGGTCAGGAGTTCAGTTGAACTTGGAGTTTTCCTCCAACTTCCTCCAAATCAGAATGATCTTAGAAGAAATTAATTTCTTAGTGGGATGAGGTGTTGTCTGGGCATTAGTAGGTTGTGCTAAATACAAATGTTTGCATTCTTTCATTTGACTTAGCAGCACTGTCTCTCATTAGGTATTTTCTCAGTTAGGAATGGGAGCTATTAGAACTTCTCCATCAAATCTGTGGTGTTTTGTTCTGCTGTTTGCAATTCTGTCTAGATCCCTGGGTTTCTGAGGTAGAGAAAGGAGGACACAGGTCAGAAATGTAATTTTGTCTCTTCAGCCAGAGGGTAGTGCAGCCTCTCCCTTGGTTCAGAGCTTCTGCACATGTTGATGTAGAACAACACTTTCCTCCACTTTTCTTCGTAGTGTTAATCCTCAGCATGGTTTGTCTCAGTCCTAAACAAGCAAGTCTTTTGGGCTCCACATGAAACAACAGAGTATAAAGAATACCAAAATTCCTTTTCTGCTAGCTGCTGAAGGGGTGGCTGGGAAGGGATCTGCACATGAACACTATGGGCTCACTTCTCCAAGGTTCTCCCATGTTTTGGCAGATGAACTGGCAAGTGTTCTACCAAGGATGTGTTTGCCTTTGCTCAGTGCTTAGTGGAGTTAGTGTGTTATGTTTTCCCCTGATTTCTAATCTCATTTCTGGACAGCTTTGTGAATATCCTAATTGTGTCTTCTAAGGTCTTATTTTTAATACTCCTCATCTGGTTCATAATCAACATAATAACAGTGGTTTAGTAGGGGTTGATGTGGCTTCTGTGTGTCTCAGGATGACAGGAAATTGTTACTCATTGTTCCACCCTTAAGGAAGGAGCAAGTTCAAACCCTAACCATAGAGAGAAATATTTATCACCATCCAGGATGGTTTAGTGGCATGGTGGTGATAGGTTGACATGGGACTTGATGATTTTAAAGGTCTTTTCCAACCTTAATGATTCTGTGATGTTTGGATGAGTGTTCCCTTGTAAGTAGAATTAACAGCAAGAACCAAAAACCTTGAACCCCCCTTAAAATAGATGTTAAATAACTTGCCACAGATTCTCTCTACCATGCAGAGAGCTCCATGTGCTGGTAAAATTCCAGTCAAATACATTTTCTGACCAGCTTGTCAAGGTAGAAGTATCAGGTAGGGAGCCAGGGTGGTTATTGATTTTTTTGGAGGATAAATACCAATGTGCTTTCCCTTTTTCTTTTTAGGCTGTTGCTCCAAAACTTGCTTGCTGGGTTACAAACATAAACATTCAGCTTGTACTAGGTGTATTCAGTGTACAATTCAGTGTGGAATTGCCCTGCTTTCCAAGGTGCTAAATGCAATTTGCTTTAGGTTGAGCAATGGATAAGTTGTTATCTGTAAGTGGTACACATTCCCTTAAAGGAAGAACATAACATTAGTTCTCCCTGCCCTTGTCTTAGTGCAGTGTTCTGGTATTTAATATTTCCAGTCTTGAATCCTGATCTCTGAAGGTTCCTCAAGGGTGGAGGGGTTTGTTTTGTTGCCTTTTCAGCAGCAGAAACAGGTTCACCAGCTATAATGCTGACCCATAGATGGAATTCTGGAGACAGAAACTATACTGATTTCTATAAAAGCCTCTTGTGTTTGCTTCAGGCTCACAACACACTGGAGCATAAGTTGTGTGTGTGGCCTGAATGCATCTCCCATGAAGTTTTAAGTCCTCCATAAAGGCATTTTTCAATAGCTTTATGTGCCCATATGCTTACAAATAAACACAGGATAGCACCAATGCAATTTGCTGAGGATTTTTACTCTTAGAGAATTCAGTCATTGTTCATATCCTAGAAACTCTGAAAACTCCAGAAGCACTTGTGCCTGCTTTTAGAAGTTATAATTCCTGTGTTGTTGGTTGTTTGTTTCCTTAATCAACTGTTGTTTGGGTTTTTTTTTAAATCAACTGTTGGTTGTTTGGTTTTATTTAATCAACTGTCACCCATGCAGCAGTGGATTCCCTGGACAGGTTTCATTCTGTGTAAAGACATAGCTTTAAAAAGCAAATAAAAAGAGGAGTGTAGTTTGAGATCTGGCAGCTGTGAGTTGTGGGCTTTCAGATTTAATAGATTACTTGCATTTCTAGATTCCAAGCAGTTGTCAAATGCTTGTCTTGATCTCTGGAAAAGGGAAGGGATAAGTGGAAATCCCTGTCTTTAGCAGCAAGTCTGGATTTTCTGGTTTATTCTGACCACTGGAGAGAAAAAAAAAAAAGCCTTTATTTCAGTGTGAAATGAATACAAAAGGAAGAATGACCCTGTCTGATTTCATTAAAAGGAGCTTGTGTAGTAAATATAATGTGAGTTGGATTTGACTTGGTGATGATTTCATGTAGTATTTTTTTCCCCTAGTATTTTTTCCTACATTATGTTTTTTTTCCTAGTATTTTTTTCATGTTTGTTGGTTTAGTTTTTTTTTTCCAAGTGGCCTGCCCACTGCTAATTAAAACCAGGGAATTTAACTCTTTTGTAAAATATGAAACTGCTTGGATTAATATCTTGCCTATAAACTGCAAGGAATTTCCTAAGGCTGTGTTGGTTAATTTGTGAACTCTTAATAAAAAAAGAGGCTAGGCAACATCTGTCCTGAGCACATACTTATTTACCTTTGCAGATTTAAAAGGTGTTTTCAATCCTTGCTGCATAAAAAAAAAATCCCTAAAATGATCTAGTTACAAGATGGCATATAATAAATTATATTACCCTGGCTGGCTTTTAGGGGAACTCTTGTTTGTAGAGCAGCACCAGGCTCACTCCTTGGAAATAAAAGAAGTGAAGTAGCCTGAAAAGTATCACATGATGGCACTGTTTCCATTTCCACCTCCAATATTAGGAAATAAAGCTATAATAAACTGGGATTAAAATGGGATGTAATGCCACTGTACTTTGGATAATTTATGTAAAAGAAAAGGAGAAAAAAAACCCTAAGCACTCTGGTTATTAATATAGGTATTAAAATGGATGTATAGATTTCTCAGGAAAAGTGTTTTGTAAAACTTTGCATATTTATCATGTTCCTTCTTTGGATTGGAGAGGAAGAATTCTGCCAAATCTCTGATGTTTGTGAATGCTGAACTGTACAGATTCATTTAGCATTGTGTTAGGAGGGGAAAAAAAAAACACCAACAAAACCCAACAACCCCACAACCCAAACTGTTAATTGTTGTGTAAATGAGATGGTTTATTTTTTGTTTTGATTTTTCTTCTAGGAAGAAAGCTAATGGCTGGCCTTTTTGTAGTGAATATAAAGCCTTTTTTGTGGTAAATTAGATCATTAATACAGACACATTTTTAAAACATGCAAATTAGCTTTCCATGAGCAGAAAAGAGCTTAAAGTGTAGTAGGGTCAGAGGCAGGATCAGACATATTTGTAACATGAATTAGATTCAAGTAGGAATATGAGGGGAGAATAGGGAAGGTAAAGGAAAAATCAGTGATTTATAGTACATAGCTGTTAGGTGTCCTGTTCATTTCAGTTTTAGCTCTTCTGACTCTGAATCCCCAGAAATGTTCATCTTCTTTTAGTAATCTAAATTAATAATCACCTCTAAATCAATATTTTCTATTTGTATCAAAATATATATATATACACAAAATATATTAGTATGTATTAATAGTAATTTTTAGCCAGCAAAAGCACATTGCTGATGTTAAAAATATTTTAAAAAACCAAATTAAGGTGGTAGGTGTGATTGGACCATGCTGCAGTTTATTTTAGAGGAAGGTAAATTATCCAATCTATAAAAATGAGTCTGGTTTAGACATTTTGCTCTTATGGGGAACATTGCATTATAAAAAAAAAAAAAATAAAAAAGGAAAAGAAAAGGAAACAAAAACTCTGCAAGAGGAAGTAGGGGAAAAAAAATACCCAGTGGGTGATGCAGAGCTAATAGCTGGGGTTTGGAGAGAGGCCAAATTGGGTGCTTGCACTCCAAGAATGTCCTCTGCCAGTATAAACTTCTGGGGCAACAGAAAATGTATTTGGGGGGGAAAAAAAAAATAAGTAAAATCTGTCCTGGAAAATTTCCCATTTATCTGGGGAATTAGCAGCTGGGAACTGAAATAGAAGAGTGTCCAAGAAATTCTTCTTGAACTTGCTCAGTAGATTGGGTTTAAATCTTAAAATGAATTAGATGAAATTTAAATTTTATGGAAATAGTATATTTAAATGTATTTCAAGAAACAATAAATAAACCAATAACAAAAACTGGTTGGGGAAGAGCTTCAAAGGAATCTGTTCCATACTGTATGTGTCCCAGTGTTTAATCAGTGAAGAAATCTGCTCCTGTTGCTATGATCAGTGGTAGTTGCTCACTGTACTGATCTCTCCAACTGGTTTAAAAATCATTTAACAACTTTCATTTGCTTGCTGGCTTTAGTTGGTAAACAATATTTTGCCTCATTTTGCTTGGCCATACTCAGTGGTGTTCTAGAAGTGCTGGCTGGAAGCGGTGCTGTACAGGAGAGCTGCTGGCCACTCTATTGTGTGACTGCAGAGCACCAGCTCAAGATGATTTTGAATATTACTTGGAATGGATGTAGAATCTTTTGCAAAGTTTTGCAGAGATCTGGAGACAGAGCTGGGCTCCCATCATAAATTACAATCTGTAAGAAGAAGCCTTCATTACTCACAGCTGCCTGTTCATTTCTGGCTCTCATTTGTTCATGTATGAGGTGAAGAATTTCAGAATCGAGTCAGGGAAGACTTCTCTGCTGAGTGTATTTCCCCATTCAAATGACTTGCAATTTCAAAATGTCAGTGTTACTTTTCAGGACAAATTTCCTACAATAGTAATTCTGTGATTATTCATCCAGTTTAATTAATTCAATTAAGTAAGTCTGCTGTCAGGTGTTCTTTTAATAATTGAATCAACATACAGATACATAATAAGCATAAAAGCATTTCTATGGCTGCAGTAAATTTAGATCCCAAAGAATCTACTGTTCCACTACATTTGATATAGATTATTCTATAATATTTCAGTAATGGCTTGCACAAAGGCTGCCTTTTAATTCTTTACTTTCTCAAATGTCTTTCTATATAATGGTTTAAAACAGAAGGTGTTCAAAAGAGGGTGACCTTTTTCCATTACCATAGTTCCTGTCATTAATGCATTATAATTTTCTTTAGAAGTCTGGAAAAAAAAATGCATATATGTGCACTCTGTAGCAGGTATGAATCAAAGTGTGTTAGTGAAAGTTAAGAATTGTCTGTTATTACTAAAGAAAAAAAAAAGGGGGGGGGAAGAACCCAGAAAAGAAAAATGGGAGGAAGTAATTTTATTGTTATTTTTACTGTGAAAGTTTAAACAAACCTCAGGCTTTATACAAAGCAGTTACAGACTTGAGAGTTTTGGCATCTGTAATCTGAAGGAACAGCAGTTGGCTTACTCAGATACTAAAAATAATATTGCCCCTTAACTACATTTAAAGGCAGTAGAATGTTGTGTGAGGCTGGTTTGTGTATAAAAGCCAACACTATATCTCTGCCATATAGTATTACCCCAGATGTTATTTTAATACCATATAGATTAAAAACCATGGTATACCGACTCGCTTGGCGTAACTCTCGATGGTGCTTGATGTCATAATTATTGTAAATATTAATTGCTGTGCTAAAAATGTAAGCAGGCTGCCTGGCTATGAGATGAGAAATGAAAATAGGCTGTGTACGGGTAAATAGATAATCATACAAAAGTAATTGGGGTTTTAAAACCCCAATCTATTCTGCCAGCGTGAGCTCGTTTGCATGTTAATCACAAGAGTGATTTCCTACTTCAGAAGGAAGTCCACACTCTTTCATAACCACTTTTAATTGCATTTAAAATGTTGCAGGGTTGGGATATTAGAAATGGAGGCGTATCAGTGTCAAATTAATAATAATAATAATAATAAAAAGCCCTGGTTCTGGAAAAGCTTCCTAGGCTACAGGGCTTTTTTTTGTTAGAAAATACAATCAAACATGTGTATTAGGATCGATTTGAAATGAAGCATGGTAAATGATAAAGGCAGATTCATTTGGACACGTGTTGTTTCTTTAGAAATCTGCTAAATGGAAACCTAATTGGAGGTGGGAAGTAGAGAGAATGCATTTTTATTAGGAACTTCTTTCCTGGCTGGATCCTTTCCTTCATTTGCCATTTCTTGAGTCAAGAGTAAATCCCCAACAGTTCAGAACCCTGTGTTTTTAATAAGCCATAAGGAGTAAATTTGCAGCAGTTCAAAATGTGGGGGTTTTGGGGGGTTATTTTAATGACCTATAAGGCAGTGTGACATAAGGAAGGTGGCTGCTAAATTCCTTCCCATTTAGCATTTGAGCTGTCTTTCCTGTTCAGTTACTGATTTGAATGGAGAGGAATCGATCTGCTTTGGGGGTTAGATTTTTCCTAGTTGTTTGGAAATTGTGTAGTAAACAGAACAGATACTGGGCAAGTAATTACAGACCAGAATTCATATAATTTCTCTATGCTGTCCCAGGAAATTGGTAGTAGAATAAATGGTGACAAAATTTAGGGGTCTATTACTGTTTATTGGTAACTCTAGCTTTAGAATTAGAGCTAGGGAGAAGAATAGTGGAAATCTATTTAACAGAAGCTTTTTTTTTTGTTCCCTTAATATTCCAAGCTGTGCAGGACTAAGTGGACAACACTTTAAGTGATTTTGTGATATTCATATAAGATTCAACAGAGCTTCCTCTGTAATCTGTAAAAGGCCAATGTCAAAGTAAAGACAAAATGACTTGTTCTCTGAAGACAGGAACGGAGAAATGTAGCTCTCTAATAAAATAGTGTTAGGTTCACAATGGCTACAATGTGATCAGTCTCAAAGATACAAAACCTAATTTTTTTAGTCAAGCTGTTAAAAATTATAGATTTAAGAAGATGAAAAGTTGGAGGATTAAAGAAAAAAAAAAAAAGAAATCCCTCACAATTTTAAAGAGGGTATATTTGCTTTCATCACCAGGTGTTCTTTCTAATATAAATTACCAAGATGATGTTTCCATAACATAGCTTGGGGTGCTCTGGAGATTAAAACTACCAAAACAGACCTATTAAATTTTTCATAGGGAGGGTCCACTAGGGATAATAAGCCAATATTCCTTGTCCCATATTCCAGATGTTTTATGTAATTCTGCATCTTTCTAAACCTAAATTGTAGCTTTTCCAGAAAAAAAATGTACTGTGGAGACTGAGATGAAAGGCAAGAGCTGTTGAAATGTTAATTTTACTATCTGCTGTTGAGGTCTGTTACCTTTTTTTTTTCTGTTGTGTTTTTTTTCCCCTCTCTCTCTTGCTCCCAGTAGCTCAGTTCTGTTTTATGAATGTTGTGGTATTTCAGTTGTTTGAAGTTTGGAAACTTGGAGCATGACTTTGACTTAGCAAAACACAATGCCACATGGTGTGTGACACGCTGATGGATCGCCTTTGATCCATGGGATTCACACTCTTTCTAGTTTCCACTTGTTTCTGGGGGGAGAAAAAACAAAGTTTAGCAGTAAAAATAACAGCAGTAATTTGGGTGACATAAACCCAGAATACTTAGAAATAAAATCATGCTCTTTACTAATTTTCAAGTAATCAGGAATACACTGGATTTCGTTTTTTCCCTGCAAACCCTGGGCTTTTCAAACAGATCCTGAGCTTCTTGCACAGTTACAGAACATTTTTGCATTGCTCTGAAACAGTTAATGCTTTCAAATCAAGTAGTGCTCTGCTTCCCAGCTCAGTTGGCAAATGTGTGGAATTACACCACTCCACTCTTGAGATCCCCACTCCCTGCTCTCCTGTAGCACTAACTGACCAGCAGAAAAGCTTCTGGACCATTACTCCTGCTAGAATTTGACACAGAGACAGGGCTGGTTTAAGTGAACTGTTGGCTAATTGTTTTGGGATTGGGGTTTTTTTTTGATCCAACAGAAGATATATCTAATATATCTTATTATCCAAGGGGAAAGAATGACTGCATTGTCAAGGGGAATTTTTCTGCCTCCCTTTCAGGGACTGTTCTCCAGACACCTGGATGCTGTGACTGCTCCAGGGTATTATTTTTTTTTCCCCACTGATCAATTGTTTTCAAGAGAGTTGTTCAGATGCATTGTTCTGAGATACTTGTCTCTCACCACATGACTTCTTTTATTAATTGACTTTCCTAAAACTCTGACTTTTCCTCTAATTTATTACACTGCAGTTTCTGAAAGTTAGACTTGTGTGCAGACTTGTGCTATTAAAGGCTAATGCCCTGCTATAAATACTTAATGAATGCTTAATATTATCTTACATTTGATGTTTTGATGTTCCTGATCCTTTAGCATTTCAGTTTTTATCTGGGGTTTTTTTTGTGTGTGTGTGTTTTTGTTTTGTATTGTGCATTTAGGTTTGGGTTGGGGTTTTTTTTGGGGGGGTGGGGGTGGGATTTGACTTCAGTTTTTTGTAGAAGCTTGGAAAATGAGTAAGCTGATGGTGTGATGCATACTGGGGAAATGCAGAAAGGTCCAAGGGAGGCCTTATTTGCTGCAAGTTTAGAATTCATGTCAAGAAACCTAACTTGGTTTAATGTGGAAACCAAAGGCAGATTTTATTAACAATAAAAAAATAATCCACAATATTTTCTTCCCTCCAACTGGAAAGTTCCTGTTCCAGTTCACTTGACCTCCAGCTCTTTTAGAGATAAATACAGGGAGAGAGGTGATTATCCTCCTGAGTCTAAACTGAGAAACCAGGTAACCTCTGTCTCTGTTCCATATGTTTATTGGGGAGAGAAATCAGGGGCATTTCTTTCTGCCCTTCTTCTACATCATGAAGAAGGAAAGAAGTAGTGAAGAATAGGAACTCTTTTATTTAGGTGGTTTTCACCTTTGGGAAGAAACAAGGAAGAAACCATAGGGTTGATTCCTAAGGAGATTTCCTCCTTTGCTGTATGATGGCTACACTGCCTTTAACATATCCTGGACAGAATGCACATGAAACAGTTTGGGGAACTGTCAGCTCTCAAAAATACATTGAACTTTGGAAAACCTAGCATGTTTGGCCTTGACTTTAAACCAAGCCTAGTTAACAAGCCTTGGTAAAATTGAGTTTTTAAGAGGATTTCAGTAATCTAATTGTTTAGATTATCCTGCTGTGGCAGGGGGGTTGGACTAGATGATCTTTAGAGGTCCCTTCCAATTCCTAACATTCTGGGATTCTGTGATGGTTCTGTAGCTTTAGAAAAAAACCCCAGATCTTCCTGGGGAAAAATAAGGGAATTTCAGGTGTCTTGTCACTACTTGGCCAATTATTAAATCTCTGAAAATGACTTGTGTTTGATTTTATTCTTACTCATATAGGCAACGTTAATAAGGCTGCTGTTCTTTTACATAAAGATTATTTTTTCCTTTGTATTTTATTTTCTTCTTTTGCCATAATTTAAGCAGTAGGGCTGAAAAGTGGGGCAAAATGATCCTTTTATCTTTTAAACATGTACAGTCAGTGATTGTAACCATTCTCCCTAATCTGTTTCCATAGTTTGTTTCTCCTTCTTTCCTAGAGGCACTGTGGTGTGATTATGAATTCTGTACAGTTTTCAGCTCAAGTCCTTTAATGTCTATTGTTAATAAAAGCAGCAGAGTTCCCCTCTTTGGGTAGAAGGGGTTTTTTTTTTAAGTATGTGGCAATGCAATGAAGTATTTTGGAGTTGGATCACTGGTAGCTCATGAATTTTAGTGGTACCACTATCTTCATTTTTGTGCATGAAGCAAATTCCTCCAATAGTGCTGTGTCTACACTTGATAGTTTTCTGAGGGGTTTGTTTAATCCTTTGCTGGACAAGCAGGATTGCCACCTGGCACTGCTGTTCCATCTGATGGCTGTTAACACCACCCAACAGCTGTGGCCTGTGGGAAGCCACTGAATTTGGGAAGCAAAATCTTTCTTATCATGATTCTTGTATTTCTTGTCAAAAGCCCAAACTCTTGGATTTTTGGTAAAGATGTATATGGGAGGTGTAGGATAGCAATAAATATGGCAACATGTTTTTGTTGGTCTCTCCCCAACCCCTTTGGAATATGGGGGTGTTTTCCCCTCTCCTGCCTGGATTTCACACTTACAGCCACAGATCCAAACTCCTTAAGAAGGAAAGAGTGGATTGAAGTGTACTTCTTGTACATAGTCCTACAGCACAGTGGGAAGATCAGCTCACAGTTATTTTGGTAATGGTAGTGTTGAAAATAAGAGCTTTGAACCATCCTGCCTATATTTTGGGTTAGATTTTCACAGGTGCACACAACATATGCAAGTGTTCGTGACCTTGCTGTGAATTCTGATGATGGAGTTGAGAACCAAGTCAAAAGCAGGTCTCCTCCTCAATAGCCAGGGTTTCATGTGTGAAGAACTGTTAGATGCAGAGCTAGTGGAAAGGTTGGAAAAATGAAGTTATCTCTTTGGCCTTGGGTTGTTTGTTTTCTGTACACTTTGCAAGCTTTTTGTATGGTAGTTCTGTTCTGTACAAGGTAGATGCAGCTTTGATCAGTGCATCTTGTAAACAAAGAATTTAAGTAGATGTAGTTGCTGATTGTTATCAACAGTTGAAATTGAATTACTCATTGCCATTCAGGCCAACTACTTTTCTGGAGCTAATTTTACATCAAGCTTTTCTAGTCAAATCCAGAGCTTAACTCATTTTTTTGTGTGTCTAAAAGCCTAGCCTTTCACTGTGCTCTTTGTTACTTTATCTTTCTTCTGGTCACTGGTCTACTCTTTGCTTGGCCTGCTATTGCTATTCACTGGGATAGGAATTCAATAGTTTTGATTATCTCAGGTTCTTCTGTGCTGTAGAAAAGGAAAGAGATTCACCTCTTCCCTCAGGAAGATTTACAGTCCTCTGGGACTCCAGCAGCCCTGGAGGGCTTTCCAGTCCACTGAGGTTCCAGCAAAGCATAAGTGATGTCTTCCCAAGCATGTAGAAAGGTACAGGAGACCTTTTCTAGGTGCTGGTACTTCTGGATGGTTTTGTGTTTCTGGGTGGTGATTCTGTCCTCTGCCATGTTGTAATATTTTGTTCCTTTTGAGATCTGATTTGCTGTCCAGGAGCACCCTTAGGGATATTTCCTATTAGAAACATTATTCCAGCCCGTTGAATCCAAGTTTTCCTTCTGGTTGAAAGAGTTTGTGTTGTGCTGTTGAACTGATGTTTTTAATCATCCTTAAGCTCTTGCTTTAAAACAAATCATTTCTGTGTTTACATTGGTGGTTTTCAGCCTTTTCCAGTTTGTTGCAAAGTGCCAATTTTGGTGCTGGTGTTCACATTCATTTCCAGATCATTAAAGATCTCAGAAGACTGCTACTGACTGGATGTTGTGACCTTCTTTTCCATCCTCTCCCTTCTCTCATGTATCATTACTCTGTTGATTCATAACCAGTCATATTCTGATCAATGTGTCATGATATGCATAAAATTAGGCACTAGTTTAAGATCCTTCAGAAGCAGCATTTTAAGTCTATGAGGATTTTTGTGTAGTCAGGCTTAATTCTTTATGATATACTTAATTTTTCTACATTATCTCAAGTTTAATCTTATCTTTAACATTCTGGTTTTGCTTATGAGACAAGAGCATGGGAAAGGTGCTCTGGGATTTTTTTTTTTCCACTACTGGAATACAAGCTTGTGTTCTGCATAAGCCAGAGCATTTTGTGGGGAGGTTTTGTTTTGTTCCCCAGCAGGTATTTAGGTAAATGAAAGTATCCTGTAAGTCCAATCTCTTCACTTTTAATGATGTATTAGTGGGAGCTATTTAAGTTTTTCTCCCTGGTCTGCTGATCTTCAGTAGCCACTCATTTTCATTTTCAAATCATTCTGTTTCCTCACTCAGAGGAGATCACTGCTACAAAATTTTACTGTGCCTACTTCTTCTTTTATTGTGTGTGCTTAAATTTTCAAATTACATTCTTTTGCAATGTAAATATGATACTTCTAGTGGGTGATGTTACAGACTGCAGCTCCTCTTGTGCTTTATGAAACAAGAGTTCAGGCAGTAACTGGATTGTCTGTTGTGGTATCAAATTCCTCGTGAGCAGATATCTACAATAGCTTTAACACCACTCTGAATGGGAGCTGGGTTATCCCTGGTTCCCCTAGCCATCATGAAAGAGCTGCATCTTTGTCTTAAAAGATAATGGTGACTGTGGCCTGGAGCTGCTTTTGGAGTGGGATTGCAGGAGAGTGTAATAGGCAATCACATTTCATCCAGGAAGGCACTTCTTTGATTCAAGTCAAAGCCATTGCTTCCAGGTTTTCTTCATGTGCCTGGCAGTTCAGTTGAGAGAGTCCACTGGAGGTTAAGGTGGCTGCTGAAGTTTTAAAATGCTGCTCTGGGAAATGAGCATTTTGTAACTAATTTCCATGTTAAAGAAGGGAGCATTGTTCCTCATTGGAGTGTCTCTAGGTTCAAGCTGCAGTCATGGAATCTTCCTGCAGTGATGTGAAGAACTTTATCTCAGGTGCTTCTAGCCCGAATAAAGGAATATTCTATATATTAGAGCAATAGTAAGCTAGTTCTCCATGTAGTAGAAATATTGTCATGTTACCTGGATTATCTTTTAAACTCTTCCAACTGATGATAAACATCAGAACTGCTCACCATGTTCTGCAATGTTCATGTTCAAAATGTTCCTTCTCCCATTCTTGATGCTCTCAAGGGTCTTTGCCCATTTGACCACTGTGCCATCACACTTAACTATGCATCATAACTCCAACTCTATAATATATTTTGCTAAGATACCATGTTTCCTCCTCTGAAGATGGACTTCTTTTCATTGTAGCTGCAAGTAGAGCTTTTACAGGTGGTGGTAGGAGAAGTATTCCTTTAAAGTAGAGCATTTTCAGAGGTTCAGATAATTATATTCTAGTACTTGGCTCTCCTGATGATCATGTGCTGTGTTGTCAGCAACATCATCAGTAATGTACTTGCATTTTGAAGGTCCTTGATAAAAGTGTGGCACGGTATGGGCCCAGTAACCTATCCCAGCAGATCTCCTTTGCAAATGCCCTTAATGTAACTCCCTGTTTGCAATTACATTCTGAGACTCACTGATTTCCCTGCTTCTAATCCATTCTAATCCATAACAGATTTTTGATGTTAATTTTTGTATCATTCTTGCTTTGAAGTCCTGGTGTGGTGCTCTGGGAGCTAACAGACAAAGTATTTTTCACTTAAGTCAAGTGGGATAGATTGCTTCAAACCAGGTGGGTAAGGAAAAGATGGGCATAGATTGTGCACCTGAACATTTTGTTTGAGCACACAGTGATGAGTTTTTGTTGCAGAGTTACTCTAGAAATTCCTAACTGAAGTATGATGCTGTATTGGTGTATGATATAAACCCCATGGACACAGCCTACATTCAGAGCAGATTGTTTCCAATGTCACTTTACAATACAATTTTCTCAATTAAGAGGAGCAATTTCTCTGGATTTAAGTTAGTTGCAGAAGAATTTGCTTTGAGAAGACTTGTGCTTGAAGGTTTGAAATGAGCTTGGCATATTTCTCATGCAAATTTACAACTACACAACATATAAAAGCATTGTGATCACAGGGTGTGATCCAGTTCCTTACGAGGGACTTAGAGATGCTGGAGAAATTGAGATATATACTTTACATGCTATATTCTGGCTTTGAATTGAAGTTCATAGTAAAGTTCAGCTCCTGTTTTTTATTATTAGTATTATTCCTATTAATAGTCATCAGTAATTATGACTAATTGATAGTAATACACCAGGTCTTGGTCTTGATGATCCTTAATGAGCTTCTTCCAACCTGATATATTCTATGATTCTATAGCTTTACAATATAATTGTGTTTTGGGTGTTGTGTGGGGGGGTGTTGTTTGTTTGTTTAGTTTTGCCTTTTTGGTTTTCTTTTACAAACAGATGGTTTGTAATTGGGGAAAGTTGTGGCTGGAAAATGTGCAGCATTTTCTTTCCTGGTCTGTGTGGCATTTATGACTCCTTGTAGGCTTTTGCTACCGGATTAATCCGAAAGCAGCTCTATTCTTAGCTCATATTTAATTCTCTCTATTGAGCTGTGCTACTATGGATTATTTCAACTCCGTGTAGTGTTTCAAGTGGAAGCTAGAGTTTATTGCCAGGTGGCAGGAATGAGGCATATAAACATTTTATGGACAACAGATGCAGATAAATGGAGGAATTTATCTCGTGCAGTGTATGCTTATTTGGTTAAGAGATGCAGCCTTTAGGAATTCCTCTATGCTGACTGATATTGGGCAATTAAAAGCTTGTAAATTACTACAAGAATAATTACTGCAAAGAGGGAATAATCATAACATCCCATGCATAAACTAAAGTTGCTTCTCAGAAGCTCTGCAGTGCAATTATTTCTTCTGTGTTCTAGAAGAAAAGTATAGTGAGTATATAAAAGTATAGCAGGAGAAAACCTCTTGGGTCTCCTGGTCTCTTTACTAAATGACACATAGTCATTTTATTTAGATTTCTATGAAAGAGTTAACCCCAATTGCATGAGATTTTCAAAGTGCTGTTCTTTTAGAGGTTAAATATGTACCAGGGATACAAATGGAGCTGGCCGTTTGTTACCAATGTATCCTCCTTGGAAGGGTAGAAGCTAGATCTCATTTTGCCTGGATATCCTTTCCCCACCAGATACTCTCCCCAGATAAAACAAACCTGCTCTGGTCCTTAGATTTCTAAAGTAATTGCACAGAGCCTGATGCTTAGCTCCCTTCCAGCTATAATATTCAGGCCACTGAAGTCCACAGAGTGAGAAGAGAATCGAGTCCATCAAGTACCTTGGCTGTATTGTCTGGTGTTTATTTCTGCTTTTAGATTCAGAAAAAAAAACAACAAGAAAACAACTTTTAGCTTCAGAAAACCAGATGAGTATTGTTTAGGAAAGATAGAAATGAAACAATGTATTCAGATAGATTTGGAACAGAGATTTGAAACAGAATATTAGAGAGATTTGGTAGGAATATAGATAGATTGGAAATAAAATGTCATGAGATACATTGCACAGTCATGGTCATTCTTTTAATGAATAGTACTAGTAATAGAGTTTAAAATCCACCCTAAAGAATACATTTTTGGTGTAATTGGGCTTAATATAATATTTTTGCAACTAGATTGCCTTCCTTTTTTTTCTTTCTTTTGGATTTCTGTAAAAACAAGCTGCAGTGAAATTTGATAAACCTCAGCCCTGAAATTATTTTTAAACAAAGTTTTGCTGGGGACAGCTTATTTTCTTAAGCAGGCAGATTCCATATGTGGTATTAAGTAAATCATTTTGTGATTTGATAGTGGCACGTTGGGGTGAGACATCCTGTAATGTAACTAGGGCTGAAGTTATTTACTGTTTTCCCTCTGCCAAGTTGTGATTGTTTAGTCTGCTAACACTTGTACTGAAGGGGTTTTTCTGGGTAGTGGTTAGCAGTTGTTTTCAAAGCAAATGTTAAATCTAAGAAGACATTCCTTTAGGAAGGAAGGAAAAAAAAAAGGTCCTGTTCTGGCAGAGGAAACTTGATTTGTGTTCTTGTTCAGTGTTCCTTAACTGTTTTGAGTATGGCTGTTGAAATCTATACCTTACATGATCTCATTGTGCTGCCTGCATTTCATTAATGAGGGACTCTGTTTAGGGCTCGGGGAGTGAAATACTTTTCATATGACACTACCCAACGTGAGTGCAGTGCACCAGCTGCAAAAACCACAGCCCATCTGATTTTGTGGCTTTTGAGGGTGTGAAAAGTTCAATTGTGTATTCTAGGGCTTATATCTGTACATGATACCATCTGGAAACGGAACTACTGTAGACTTGGAAGGGAACAACAAAAAAAGAGCCAGAAAAAAACCCCAAGTTCTTTAGCCATGCTTCAGATAAAAGCTGAAAAATGTAGAACTTGCAGTGGGGGTGAATTAATATTACTACATGGCATTAAAATAGTTTTGGAAGAATATACTAGTGTCTGTTACAAGTTTTGCCACATGTTGCTGCTTTTAAAGAGAGCTGTCAGGATTTGTACAGGGAGTTTGTGTTTTCAGTGCTTAAAGCTTAAGATGCTCCTGGAGGTGGTGGCTGCCTGAGTGCTTCACCAAGATAACCTGTTGTTGAATAAAAAACCATATTAAATATCTTCACCTTTTTGCATTGAGATTCCTTCTGTCCTTTCCTTGTCTTCCTTTTGATGGTTGGACTTGATGATCTTCGAGGTCTTTTCCAACCTTAATGACCCTGTGATTCTAGAAAGAGAGGAAGCAATACTTTATAGTTTGGCTGGGCATTATCCAGATTATGCAGAATGCAAACTAAAAATACTTGAAGAAATTGTATTTTAGTCATAACATGGGAAATTTTAAGGTGGCTTTGAATTTAGTAAGTCAAAACAGGAGCAGTCACGGTAGTTGTTGCTGTTCTTTGGTTCCTCATTCTGTAGAATCAGAGTGGAAGCAACTATCTGTGGAGCAAGGTGTCACCCATTTGCAAATAGTGCAAATTTAAATGACCAAATAAAAGAAATGAAAAGAAACCAAAAGTTTTTTACCAGTCTTAAATTCTCTGATCAATTTTCTATGTGTTCTTTACCACAGTCAGGTTTATGGTCAGGAGAAGGTGTTGCAAAAACAGAAATCCTTTCTTTTTGCAGAAAGCCTTAAGAAAAATAAACCCCAATATTCTGGTTAGGAAATGATCTGCTGGTAGTGACTAGGTTAGTGCTAAGTTAGCAATACCTAGGTAGCAATTTCAGGTGTGTCTATGTGTGAGTGTTTTCTGCAAGAGGTATGCCTGAGCTTTCTGAAGGGGAGAAGCTAAGAAGCACTGGAGTGTTTCTAATGAAGCAGCATCAGTCTTTGCTCTTAAGCACATCAGCAAGATTTTATGCACAATGTGTCAGCAGTGTTAAGAAGCATTTTGAGCTTGCTCTGAGAAGCTAACAGTAAAAGCTGGTAACCTGTTGATGACAGACTTCCCCCCTCAGATTCTGCTGTTTGGATCCTTCAGCTGAGGGACACAGTAGATTTCATTATTTCTATCCTCAACTAGATAGGTATTGAATGAGGAGTTCCATGTAGCAAAAATAATAGCAACCAGCAGGTGACCAAGTCATAATAAGAATTTTGTCTGAACATCTAGGTCCAAATAATGAAAAGTAACAGAACCACAGAATCATGAAGGTTGGAAGAGACCTCTAAGATCAAGTCCAACCATCAACCTAGCATCATCATGCCACTAAACCGTGGCCCTAAGGACCACATCTAGGTGTTTATTGAACCCCTCTAGGGATAGTGGCTCCACCACTGCCTTGAGCAGTCTGGGACAATGTCTAACACCACCTTTAGTGGAAAAAAAATCCTAATATCCAGTCTAAACCTCCCCTGGTGCAACTTAAGGCCATGTCCTCTGATCCTTGAGTTTTGTCACGTCGTTCCTTTCTGTGACTAAAGCATAAGCACAAAGTAGTGCTAAATTTGGTGTGGACTTCCTTCACTGTCTTCATGTGACTGATCCTTTCAGCTCTATGTATAGGTTCTCCCATCACTGAGTGCATTTTGTTGACAATAAGCCTCAACAACAGATGTCTCTCAACCACTGTTGAATGCCACTTAACTGTTAGCGATGGAGCAGCTATTCAGAGCCTGGTTATGAAAACCAGAACTGAGAATTGATTCCACTCATAATGAGGATCAGATGTAAGAGTACATGAGTATTGGAGCAATACATATTGCCAACAGAGGAAAAAAAAAACCTCTTAGTTCTTGTGGTGTCAGTTAAAATTGTGATATTGAAATAGTTTCATGAAATTAAAAGATGGCCACCTCAGCTTTTGATATTTGCCTTTTTTTGTATTAGGAGGGCTTTTAAAAGATATACTTTTTATTATATTTTTTTTTTTACTCTGAACTGTTTAGATTTTAGGCTTTTAAACTTTTAAGTTGTACCTCTAAGACCTGTAAATTCATATTTAAAAACAAAAGGGGGGGGAGGGGATTTCTTGTAAACTTTGTAGATTCCAAGGCTTGAAGCTTTAAGGAAAGTGACAAAGATTGAGACATTTTAAACAAAGCCCTAAGTATCATATCCAAAGTTAATCAGTATAATCAATTAATATCCATCAGTGGGTGAAATGATCTGGCTATTGAAATTGATGAGAATCTTTAGCCAGGGAGTTCACTGAAGCCTGAATTTGATTCTCTGGATCCTTTTGCTGTCATATCCAGAGGTAATCTGCTTGTTCCAGGTCTCCGAAGCTGGACCTCTAAAGGGGAATGCTTCCTCCAGTTAATCAGTGGTGGGAGAGGGATGAGACTGATGATTCTTACTGTGATGAAGTCCTGCTCTGATGGTGTGGGAGTTCTTCAGCTAAGGATTACTCTCTTAGTTACTTAAACCTAGACTATTACTCCGATGTCATTTCTACCCCAGAGTAAAAAAAACATTCTGCAATTTTGCTGTATTGACTTGATAAAATACAGAATTCTGTTTATCTAGCTTTTAAGAGTAATGTGAAAAAGTGAAATGAGCAAATGAATACTTCAGTAAAAAGGATATAGTACCCCCAAATAAATACTTCTTTTGCAAAAGGGATATAAGACTCTGTCGAGGGTCGAGGCTGGGCTGGCCACCAACCCGATGACAGAGGCCCCCTGTTACCCCCTCTTCCCCCCTGCCACGGGAAGGGGAAGGGGATAAAAGAGACAGAGAGACTTGTGGATTGGAAAATAAACCTAAAACTACTACTAATAAATCAGGTTGCCCACAGCCCCATCCAGCCTGGCCTTAAAAACTTCCAGGGATGAGGCTTCCACCATCTCTCTGGGCAACCTGTTCCAGTGTCTCCCCACCCTAACAGTGAAGAACTTCCTCCTGATAGCCAATCTAAATCTCCCTTCCTCTAGTTTGGATCCAGTCATGGATGAACTGAAATCTTACAATGTTCCAGTTGAACTGAAACCAGTTATTTAGCAGACCAAATTAAAATAAATATTGAGCTTGAACTCAATTAGAAATGTTTTCCTTGAACCTCAAATGTCTAACTTGTTTTGGTTCAAAATCCTGAAAAAGATGAATTGATTGGTACACCCCAGGTTTAGGGGCAAACAGGAATTGTTAACTGACAGCTGAGATGCACAGATGATTTTAACAGATTTTTGTCTGTCTAGGAATGACATCTGTGCCAAATAGCATAACTGGATAGCAAATTTTCTTCTCTCTGTTCCCACTGAAACCTTAATTAGCTTTTGAACTCTACTAAGTTCATACATAACTATTTTGATTTCTCCTTTCTTCTTAGACAGATAAAGATAGGGGAAGAAATACTACTTTACATACCCATTAAACTTGAGCATACAAAGGACAGTCAAACAAAACCAACAAGGAATACATTAATAAAAGTCAATGAAATAAGAGAATCATGAAGAATAAAATGCTAGGTGAAATATCATGCAGATGTGTTGCAGCAGGAGGACAATTTGTCAGAAACAGGTATCAGAAAACTGACTTTATAAACCAAAGGTAAGATTTATCTCACCTAACTTCAGATGAAAATAGTGTAGATAATCTAGACCTGAGAACATCATCCAGACACTCAGGAGACACTGGAACAGGTTGCCCAGAGAGGTCGTGGAAGCTCCATCCCTGGAAGCTTTTAAGGCCAGGCTGGCTGGGGCTGTGGGCAAGCTGCTGTAGTGGGAGGTGTCCCTGGCAGGCAGGGGGGTTGGAACTAGATGATGTCTAAGCTCCCTTCCAGCTCTAGCAATTGTATGATTCTATGATTCTAGTCAATGGAAAGAAGTAGAAATGTTATCTCAACCTGAGACAAATGTCTCAAGTGGTTTTGGTGACTCAGGGTATGAGTGAGTTTATAGCTCTTTGAGCTAGGTTATGACATGGCTCTCTACATTAGATCTGAAATGACAACTGTCACCTCCTAAAGCACAGAGAACAGATTTACTTTGTTTAAATAAGAATTTTTTTCTCTTTATTAATCACTTTTCTTGTGACTGTCATAAACTTCCATGATGTTTTATTAGCATGTTCTGATTTGATTTAGAAATTTAACTTGTTGCATAGTTTCTCTACACCAAACATGAGACTGGCATCATTGCTTTTAAATGACCATATAGGTGCTAAAAGAATTTAGCTTTAGACCTTGACTTCTGTGTTAGGTCTAGGTTTCATTTCCAATTAAAAATCAAAATGTAGCTAGATTTCTAGTGGCATAGAGGAGGGGTATCTTAATTGAGCTAATTTGTGCCTGAAATCCTAGGTTAATCGTATTTGTTCTGCTTGTAATGCTTGTAAATCAGAAAAGAATTGCTTAATTGTAAATTACATATTGATTAAAGCTCACATGTGATTTCAAGGGATGTCTAGATTTGGGGTTGCATATTCCTTTCTCCTGAGGAAATGTCCATCTCTCCTGGAGAGTTTGCCCTTCCTGAAAGGTTCCTGCTTTGAAAACCTGATTAGGACTTCATGAAATCTTGTTCAGATTTGGTGATTTCAAGTGGATTTCTGGATTTTTTTTTTCTTTAAAACTCTGTTAATGCTGCTTTTATTACATTTAATTTTTGGTTTAAATTTCATTTTTGTTAAATTTATGGAAATGTCATATAGTGAGTCCATACTCACTGTCTCAGGGAGCTCTTCTCACTCTCTACAACTACCTGAAAGGGGGTGGTAGTGAGGTGGGAGTTGGTCTCTTCTCTCAGGTTACCAGTGAGAGGACAAGAGGAAATGGCCTCAAGTTGCACCAGGAGAAGTTTAGATTGGATATCAGGAAAAATTTCTTCCAGCAAGTGTTGTCAGGCATTGGCCCAGGCTGCCCAGGGCAGTGGTGAAGTCACCATCCCTGGAGAGGTCCAGAAACCATCTAGGTGTGGTACTTAGGGACGTGGATTAGTGACATGGTGGTGATAGGTTGATGATTGGACTTAATGAACTTAGAGATCTCTTCCAATCTTAAGCTTTCCTTCACCATTCTGGGAGTTAGTGCTTCACATAAGAACTCATCATCATCCAAAAGTGAAACCCATCTTCATGCTCTAGAAGCCCCCAGAAACTGTTTCCTGTACCTGCAATATGATTCCCTTCCCAGATCTGGCAGAATAAGATCTCCTTCAGCTTTTGAGTTCTTCTCTATTGAATTCTTATAGCAGCAGAGGAAAAAGTATCACTAGAATTTTGTGCCCTGTAATACAAACATCAGGTAAAATGGGTAAAAGATGAAAAGACTTCCTAAAGAAGTGGATTTTAAAAGGGCTTTGAAGAAGTGGAGTTTGAAGTGCAAGTTTTACTTGGTAGATTAGGAAAAAGGAAGACTTAGTGAGGATATGAGTGTTCATGTATATTCATTTGAAAATCTGGCTATCCTCATCACAGACTCACTGAGGTTGGAAGAGACCTCTAAGATCATCAAGTCCAACCATCAACCTAGCACCACCATGCCACCAAACTATGCCAAATCAGCATCTGCCACACATCTAAGAATTGATTGGGGTGGGACTGAATTGCCCAAGTTGATCACAGTTGTGTAATAGTGTTCAGGAGAGCCTAAACCAACATTTTAGATATGTGTGTTCAGATGGTGATATTTGGACTCAAATAGTCAGGAACTGAAAAGCATTTGTACCAACCTAGTAAACCAACGAATCTCCAGCAGGAACATGAAAATAGAAGTTATTTTTAGGTTGCTTTCCTAGCCAATATGTCAATATGACACCCAAGCTGAATTTATTCTTAATAACTATTCTCAACTGTTCTGTTAGTGCCATAGGCAGTAGAGGGATATTCAGCAGCAAATCACCAGGTCTGTCTGGAAGTCTTCAGAGCATCTGCTGCCTCTTGGCCAACGGGGAGTTAGTTGAGGTAGAAAAGAGGTGGGAGAATTCCCTTAGGGAGAGGGAATAGAAAAGATGAGAAAGGAGAAGGAATTAGGGATGAGGGGAGGAACTTAAAGTAATTGCAGTAAAAAGGGATGGGAAGCAATGCATCTTGCATGAGGAAATTTTAATGGCTTTCAGGAGAAATTTGAGCTTTGCTAGTTCTGCTCACAGACACACTTGGTTATTTCATCACCAAAAATCGAGCCCTTTCCATGTGCTGGGTCTCTGTTGGAGTGTTAAGCAGATAAGTAACAGATGCAGTTTGCCTTTTTTGTGTTCTCAGTTAGATCTGTCTGTTTATAAGGACATATTCTGGTAAGTATCAGAGCTGAAATTCTTATGTTGCTGGAAGGAGACTTGGTTCTGTGTTTTCTTCAGGTTCTCTTACCATTTCTCCGTCCCTCCCTCTGAACACATGAACATGAATTAAGTTTTCCTTTCCATCCTCATAAAACACAGTCTTTGTAAAATATGGTTGCTTCTGAAGCTGCAGTCAGAGCTATGTAGGTAAAAATCCTCCATAACCTGTGTTGCCTTTCTGAGCCTCAGTAATGCCACTCGTCAGTCAGTGTCCTCATGGAGAAATCCAATCCTCTTATGGCTGCTGCTCTCAACTGCTTTGAAGTAAAAAAACTTTCATTCTTAAGCATGGAGAAACAACTAATACAGCATGGATTTGACTGCTGTTAAACTTTCCAGTCCTAGATTCACTCTCAGCATTGCCTCTTGTGGAGAAAACCAGAAGATGGGGTTATTAAGTAACTGGAAACTATTCCTTTTATGTAAGTTCTAGGTAGTAGTTCTAGTAGGTTCTGAGCAACCTGATTTAGTTGGGGATGTCCCTGCTCACTGGAGGGGTGTTAGACTAGATGACCTCTGAGGTCCCTTCCAACCCAGATGATTCTATGAGTTACTAACTTCTTCCTGTCTTGGTGAACTTCTGGCACTCGTGTGTAAAGGTCACATTTTGCTTTTCCCTCTCTTGTGGGTTGCTGTGTGGCAAGACTAGTAATCTAGTCCTATTAATTTACTAGGACTTGTTGCACAGTGCAGGTCTCAGAGACTCCTCAAAGACTTTCTGTACTCCTTAAGACTTGGCATGTGACATCTCCTTTAGAAAGATGTCAAAGCTCTGGAAATGATGGTAGATAATCTGCCATGTATGTCAACAGTTGGTGCTGAGAGAAATTTTATTTTCCTTATTTTGAAATAAAGAAATGTGACTTTTCCATGAGCACAGCCAAGTCATGGCTTTCTACCACTGCAGCCCAAAAAACTCTCTTTTTTTTTTCTGCTAAATTAAACTCTTAGGTACCTCTTGCCTTATAGAACTTAACAGTTGGTAAGCGAGTTCTCTCTTAACCCTTTGATATATAAATGGACTGGATTGCAGTTTTACTATTTCTCTTTGAGAGGTGCATTTTAGTTGTGTGATGAGTTCTACTGGACAAGATGAGCCCATCTCTTTGATAATATTTCCCTTTGCATCAAGGCTGGAGTCACCTAAAAAACAACCCAACCAAAAAAACCCCGAATCTCTTGATTTACAATGGAAGTCATAAATTTGGGACAACGAAAGTTCTTCAGAGAACCTACACTGCCTGACAATTTTCCACTTCCAGTTTTCCAGATCTGTGTATTTAAACAGTTTGAATCCATGTAATGTAGAGTATTGATTTTGTATGGTGCTTGGAAATGTCATGCAAGATTAAATCTTAGAGCAATCTGAGCGTACGACGACAATACAAGTTAAGGTTATTAGCCAAACTTGTTAGAGCATAAAAAGCCCTATCGAGTTGAGTTGACAAGACTTACAAGTGACTGACTTATGCTGTCATTTCTTAATTATTTACTGCTCAACCTTCCCAGAATTTAGACTGGCTGGGTGCCAGCCTGCCTGTAGTTTCCTCAGGTTTGATCTTCCTAGGCACGAATATGCCGTTGAGTTTTTGCGAGTCTCTTGATCTCGTAGAGGATTCCAAGCTTTGCTAAAAAAACCCACATTAATGTTTCAGTGCATTCCTTTTGCTTTAATTGCTCTCCCATGGCTTTTAATACTTTTGGGGTATAAATTATCTCTCTGGATTTTAATCAAAGTGCCCTCCTTTTCCCCAAATTGAGATTTGCTAAATGCTTATTCTTTCCCAGTTACATGTTTGAGAATTGGTTGGGTTTTTTTTCTTGAGCCTTACTGGTTGTGGATTTTCATTGACACCTTTTGGTTTTCCTCTTATTCCTATGCCTTTCTGTGGTGGGTTGACCCTGGCTGGATGCCAGGTGCCCACCAAACCTACCCTCTCTCTCCCCTCCTCAGCTGGGCAGGGGAGAGAAAATGGAATGAAAGGCTCATGGGTGGAGATAAGGACAGGGAGAGATCACTCAAGCAGTTACCATCCCAGGCAAGACAGACTTGATTTGGGGAAATGAGTTTAATTTATTATGAATCAAATCAGAATAGGATAATGAGAAATAAACCCAAAGCTTAAAAACACCTTCTTGCCCACCCATCCCTTCTTCCCACGCTCATCTTGACTCCCAATTTTGTCTGCCTTCTCCCTGCCAGCAGCACAGGGGAATGGTGGTTGTGGTCACTTCATCGTATCTTGTCCCTGCCTCTGTGTCCTGCTCAGGGTGAGAACTCCTCCCACTCTTCCCCTGCTCCAACCTGAGTCCTTCCCAGGGGCCACTGTTCTTTGTGAACTGCTTCAGTGTGAGCTCCTGCCACAGGGTTCTCTGGCTCCTCTCTCCATGGGTCCACAAGTCCTGCCATGAGCCAGCTCCACTATGAACTTCCTCATGGGACCACAGTCTCCTTTGGAAACATCCACCTGTTTCAGCATGGAGCCTTCCCTGAGCTGCAGGTGGACATCTGCTCCACCCTTAACCTCCATGGGCTGCAGGTGGAGATCTGCTGCAGCATTAACCTCCATGAGCTGCAGGTGGAGATCTCTACCATTAATCTCCATGGGCTGCAGGTGGACAGCCTGCCCCACCGTGGTCTTCACCATGGGCTGCAGGAGAACGTCTGCTCTGGCACCTGGACCACCTGCTCCTTCTTCACTGATCTTGGAATCTGCAGGGTTGTTCCTCTCCCATTTTCTCACTCCTTTCTGTGCCTGCTCTTGTGCAGCAGTTTTCTTCTCCTTCTTAAATATGTTGTCAGAGAGGTGCTGCCCCCATCACGGATGGGCTCAACCTTGGCCAGTGGTGGGTTCATCTTGGAGCTGGCTGGCATTGGCTCTAGCAGACACAGGGGAAGCTTCTAGCAGCTTCTCATAGAAGCCACCCCTGTAGCCTCCTAACTACCAAATCCTTGCAGTGAACTAATGAACTTTCTTTGCTGGTAACTTCTATTTTAGGGTTGTAGCTGACCTACAGTGCAGAGACTGCACTTGTAGCATTACTGGTGGACCTTTGGTTTCTCCTTAGGGTTCAGCTGTGGTGTTCACAGTATGCTAACGAACACAGCCAGCTTTAATGAACTGCCTTGTTTCATCCAGAGCCTAGAGATATTTCCCTAAAAGTTTGGGTAGGACTTGGCTTCCTGAGATTAAATGAAGCAATGCCAGGAAAAGCCATGATTGAACCAACCTTCTGTTGACCATAACACAGGGTTTGGTATTTAACTTTCCAATTTGTGCATGTAGTTGTGCTTTCAGTTGGTTTTTAAATGCCATGAGACACTAATGTCAAAAAATGACACTCTCTTGATCTCTTGTGTTCACTTGGGAAGGAATTTATGCCCTTCAGACACAGATGGGTCATTAGGATAAGAGAGATCACTGTAAAAATTGAATTTTCAACTGCTTTATTGCCAGACTTCCTAGCTGGACTGTGTCATAGTGGTGGAGCAAATTATGCCTGATTGCTTCATAAAATGAGTGTCCAGCAGTAAGAAAATTACTCTGTGTTCCAGGTTTCTACTGTCTGGATGCTGTCCCATGTTTCTGGCTCAAGAGGATTTGTTGGTTGGTGTTTTTTTCCCCCCTTCTATTATTTGGATATCATTTTTATGGATATTTTCTATTTGTCAAAGGCAATGCAGGATATTGAGTACAATTTGTTTAAAAAGTAGCTGAATATTGTGTTTTTAACTGAAATATTCAGGTTGTGGGGTTTTTTTTCAGCATGGATTTGTGTGTTTTATTTATTAGGGAGTTTTGAAATTAGAGTGATTTAAAAATTGATGAAGTAGTCTTCTAAGATATAATGCTGGCCATAACTTACCATTGGAAAGGCAAGAAAATCTCTTCATGTCTAACAGTTGATCTGATGAACTTAAAAGGTATTGCCTTACTACATGCTTACTAGTAGTGACTGCTTCCATTTGAGATCTCTTCATTTCCATAATTTCACCCTTGAGAGTAAGGCAGGTGTAATATTCAGGAAGCACTCACTGGGCTGAAACTGGTGAGTTGAATTTATTTTTGTTATGCAGAGAACAGTTTCAGAGCTATAAAATACTAGGAGAAAATACTTGATGAGGGGTACTAAAGGACAATGTTGCTCCTAAACATGCACCATCACAGAACTCACTAGGTTGGTATTTTAAAATGAAGAATGATGTTGTGATATCATAGAATCACAGAAGTGTCAGGGATGGAAGGGACCTTCAAGATCATCTGGTTCCAACCCCCCTGCCTGCCAGGGACACCTCCCACTACATCAGGTTGCCCAGGGCCCCATCCAACCTTGTCTTAAAAGCTTCCAGGGATGAGGCTTTCACAACCTCTCTGGGCAACTTGTTCCAGTGTCTCCCCACCCTCACAGTGAAGAACTTCCTCCTAATGTCCAATCTAAATCTCCCCTCCTCTAGTTTGGATCCATTCCTCCTAGTCCTATCACTCCCTGACCTCCTAAACAGTCCCTCCCCAGCTTACTTGTAGCCCCCTTCAGATCCTGGAGGGCCACCAGAAGGTCTCCTGGGAGCCTTCTCCAGACTAAACAACCCCAACTCTCTCAGTTGGTCATACTACCTCTAAATGATGATGCTCTGGAGTACCCACAGAACACCATGGTGAATGTTCTTTTAAGGAAAGCAGAAGTCTCCTTTAACTTTTCTGCCTAATTAGTGTGAATCAAAATGTTATCTTTAGAGTAGGCAAACTGGGAGTGTAAGTTGATTCCTGTTAGAATATCAATGTTCACTCAAACATACTCAAGTTTTTCATTCTAATACCAAATGTAGTCCCTAAATGTTGAAAACTAACTCTCTGTATTGAAGATGAGTCCTGAGATTATTGAGTTCTTTGGGGCTTGCTGGAAATTAAACCTCCATAATTAACACTGTGTAAACTTTTACTTGAATACCATTTCTGTGTTTTGAGAAAGTGAATCTGTTTAGGCTTTCTTAATGCTCCTTTGAGGTGGTGAGGGTCTGACAGCCCCTTTCCTGGAGAGCGTTAGCTGTTGTCATCTCATTTTTGCAGAGTACAGCAAGCCCAATACATTTAAGAAACATTTTTAATGT
Source organism: Galbula dea (assembly GCA_013399015.1). Taxonomy (NCBI): domain Eukaryota; kingdom Metazoa; phylum Chordata; class Aves; order Piciformes; family Galbulidae; genus Galbula; species Galbula dea. The sequence goes on along the minus strand of VWZX01009228.1, from coordinate 520,184 downwards.
TGATTATTGTTTTAGTTGTTTGCTTCTGTGTTTCAGAGGATTTTTGACTGCACTGTGTATCAGGAGCAAGACCTTGTTTTCTGTGGCTATATTCTCACTGAGCGAGCCAAGCTATTAGGGACTGATTACGATGCTGTCATTCCTGCTGCAGTTGTGAGCACAAAAGTAGGTGTTGCTAATCAAAAAGAGAATTCATTACTTTTTGAATTTTTCAATTCTTCTGTTGGAACTTTGGAATTCTTCTGTTAGAAACAGGAAAGTTGCCCCTGGAATCGTTTTCAATCCTAATTGCTTTCACGTGTTAAAATAGGGAAGATGCACAGGGGTGGAAAATATATGTGCCCTAGAATGGAGAAAATAGTTGAATGCATATAGGACTTCTTTTCCCTCTGAGGGGAGTGTCTCTTTTGTGCTGCTCCATCTTCTCCAAAGTCTGTATGGCTTTGGAAAGCCAAGGATTCTGCAAGGTCCAAGATTTCAGGCTAGCAGCTACTGCCGCGTAAGGAGGCACGGGAACAGCTGGTATTGGTTTATTTCAGCTGCTTTGTGTCTGATTCTATTAGCCTACCTACAGATGTAACTCCTCTTTCCACTCTGATCTCACCAGAGAACAAATAATTCATAATTTTCAAATAGCTAAATGATCTTTTTTTTTTCCTCTCCTTTTTTGCATGTTGTTTGAAGTTTCTCAGCTGAGGCTGATCAGTGAGGAGGGAAATTGTTGAGTTGCTAGGAAAACTAAAGCAATTTCTTTAGGGAAGCAAAAGAGCAGGAACTTTCCTAGCAAGAGAAGATGAATGTTTGTCACTGAACCCTACTGAATCTAAACAAAGAAAAGGATTACCTAATAGTCTTGCAATGCATTTGAAGTACAGGCTGCTATTTGTTTGGGGAGTTGAATGGAATATAGATCTTCAAATATTTCTGCAACAGTAGTGGTGTTTTCCAGTGGTTAGAGCTTACCATGACTCAATTTCTGTATCTTTTGCTCCTCTTAAGATTCATTATTATACTGTAAGGAAAGAAAAAAAATAATTGAAGCTTTTTTCCTTGCCTCTGATGCATTTTAGAGCTAATTTGTACCAATGATGAATTGCATTATAGGGGATTGGATGCTAGTTTCTTCTTCTATATTTATTTTCTGCCCAGTTTGTGTTAGTTCAGTGAATAATAGCAGTATCCTTAAAACTTAATTCACATTATAATTGTAAAGACTGAGTGCCAGAGAGCTGACTTATCTAGGTAATCAGAAGCAGTTTCTCAAAACAAATTTTGCCTCATGCACAAAAGAAGTAATAGCAGAGAAGAGTGTAAAAAACCTAGATTTTTTTAGTGCTAGAAATAAAGCATATTTCAGATTTGCCAGCTGCATAATGCTTTTCTTTTGGGTTTTGGGCTTTTTTTTTTTTGTCTCCAAGTGGACACTGAATGGAGACAGTAGTTTGGACCTAACATTTTTTAAATGTTAGCACAACATGAAAGTGATACTTTCCTTAAAGCTGGAAGGCACTATAGTTGGTTCTCTTTATTTTTTGTGAATTTTATTTCCCTACTGTTGCCCTCTGAAAAGTGCTTTTTACAAAACTTGTGTTTGTGGTGCATCTGAATTCAGCTGAATTGCATTTACCAATTAAGTAGTATCTGTGATACCTAAAATAAGCAATATACAGTTTAAGATTTAGAGAGATATACTTGGAACTCATAGGGCTATTGCTTTCTGAGACTATTTCTTCTGTATTTTGAATTTTTCAGATACTTTAGTTAGCCTGAGTGGTTTTAAGGTGGAAATGGATCAGCTAAAGGAAGAAAATATACAGCATGGTTGCCTCTGATAACAGTAGCCTTGCAAGTGCTGTGTGTCCATGGTTGCCTCTGATACCAATAGCCTTGCAAGTGCTGTGTGTCCACAACACTTTGACTTTAGGTTAATAAACTGTTATTTTAAGTTACTGACATGAGGAATTAGTAATGTCCCTGCTTATTTTTGGTGGCAAGTAATAAAATGCCTTTTTTAAGCTCGGTTAAGTTGATTAAGTACCTGCACTATTAATTTAGTTTTCAACTGGAATACAGTCACTGTGCAACACTACCTCGAGGACACAGAAAATCAGTAATAGTCAACACTTGCTGTGACAGAGAGTGAAAATTAGTGATTTCCACAGATTTTTGGCCAGCTTCCTGTACCTGACTAGCACTTGGGAGAGCTTAAACGTCTCCAGATGATGTGTTGCTTGTGGTCTTAATGGCCTTTGAGTTTGAAGTCCTTAGCCCTAAGCCTGGTCATCCAGTGTTGAATAGTTCTAGCCTCATTCCACTGTAGGTGATATCAATAAATTCTCTCAGGCTTTATGGCAAAAACTTGTTCATAAAGTAATTGGGAGATTTCCTCAGAGCACTCTACATCAAAGGATGCTTAATTGTCCTGGCCATGCAAGAAGAAAAACAAGATGTGCAGTGCTCCGTTTAATTAGGCCACAACTTAAGGAACTCAACTGGGAGCACTACCCAGCTATACATGCAGGGCATTCTTCTTTCCCTGATCATTGCTGGCTTTGGAGGACTGCTGTTCCAGCCCCAGAACCTCCTGGTTCTTCTCTTGAGTTGAGGACTAAGTTAGGGAGTGTGTGACAGAGGGATCTGGCCCTTTGATACTACGTGTAGGAAGAGTCACCTTTCCTTCACCTGTCCTGTAACTTTCTCCTAACTCCTTCTTTAACACAAATATTCAGAAAACAAATTGCACCAGGGGAGGTGTAGATTGGATTTTAGGAGGAATTTCTTCCCAGCAAGAGTTGTCAGGCATTGACCCAGGCTGCCCAGGGCAGTGATGGAGTCAGCATTCCTGGAAGGGTTCAACAAACATCCAGATGTGGTGCTTAGGGCCATGGTTTAGTGGCATGGTGGTGCTAGGTTGATGGTTGGACTTGATGCTCTTAGAGGTCTCTTCCAACCTTCATGATTCTGTGAAAAGGATATTCATACAGTAAAAGAAATATGTGGTTACTTTTAGGACTTGAGGAAGGGCATCACAAATGCTGCCACGTGTCTGTGCTGTTTTCTGCAGCCTATCTTAAAAGCAGCACTGTGCTCATTTTCCTTCAAGCACTCTATATAAGCTCTTTAAGTGATTTTTTAGATGGCAGAGGTGGCTCCAGCCCCAGTGCAAGGCTGTGCTTGGCAACAGATAGTGAATTGCATGGATGAGGCAAGGAGAAGGTGGTGATGGATGCTTCTGGGAAGGAAGCAGCCACTTTGCAACACTCAGCTGATACATATATGGGACTTGAGGATCCAACTTCTCAGCTTGGCTTTATCATTTTACTACTAGGTTTTACTACTGCCTTAAAGAGAAATAACTGCTATGTCTACAATTAGTGAAGTTCTTCCATCATGTAAAGACAAATACCCATTTGATCTTGCCTCTCCCTGAAGATGATACAGAATACAAGTGCCAGTAGTTTTCTGGAGAGATTCCTGAGCCATTTAAGTAGCCAAAGGCTACCCTCTGGAGCAGTTCAGCTCTGCTCCTTAGCATGCAAGGAACTTTCCACATTCCACTTTTAATAAACAATCCAACTTTTATCCCAAACAGTTTCTCTAAACCCAGATTTTCTAATTAAAAGTTTGTTTTGTGCAAGGAACTCCAGGTGGTATAATTAGTCAAATATATTTTAATGATAAATCTTCCTTGTCCTATTTTATTTTAATAACAAAAAAAATGTCCTATGCATTTGAGATGCTCCCTATGGGTTGTATATAAGAGCTTGGTTAATTAGCTAATCAACTTACCCACCTTACCTTTTTAAATGTGGCCTGCTTCACAGGTGTAGTCTCAGATTTCAATTGGGATAGAGGAGATAAATAAAGCATGGAGTGCTCACCCTGGCCTGTGCCAATGAGATTTTGGGGCTGTCCTTTGAATGTCTGTTTTGTAATGGGCACATCAGTCACAGCTCTCAGCCTCTGGTCAGGCTCCCTACCTTCAGGCTGTCCCTCTGTGTCTTACATCAGGCTTTTCCAGAGCCTAGATGCTGTAGCATGACTAAAATATTTTTAACTCTGTGTGTTTCTAAAAAAAACCCCCAACTTGCAGCCTCTCAAGACCAACCTTTCCTTCATTTGTGATTTGTTGCTTTTGTCTTCTTTTTTCTTTAAAGTTGCAATCAGGACTTGGTTTTTATAGTGCTGCTTTTCTGCCTTTCTCTTCCTTAGCTTTATTTCTGTTCTGTAATTCCACTCTCATGTGGGGGAGCACTGACCAAACCCACAAGTGTTCCATGTCCTTCCTTTTTATATTCTGCCTCAATTAAATGAATTTGCTTGGATTTACCATGGAAATTAAAGGATTTTTATCTAGGAGATATTTTTACACTTCTATAGTTTTCATTACTACACCTGTGTTGTTACTTTAACTGTTACATTCTCATTTAGTCTTTCACTGCTTTCTCACACCCCATTCATCCTCTCATGCAGGAACTTCTTGGCATGTGACCTCTCTGCCATTTTTTAGTCCTTCTAACTGAGTGTCTGTGTGGTTGATGACATGCAGTTAGATCTTCCTCACCATCTTCCCAGTACAGGATGCTTCCATAGCCTTGCCTTCCCATTGTGGACCAGCTACCCAAGGTCTCACCAGTTTTTTGCTGTCTGAAGAGAACAGCATGCCCAAACTCATCTGAAGAGTCATGACCGAAGTGTCAACCACTAAAAATGGTTGGAAGAACCCTTCTGCATTCTAAATGTTTGCTATGGTTTGGCCAGTGTAGCTTCTTGACAGATCTACAGCAGCATCTTTTACTGTAAGAGGCAAGAAGACGACTCTTTTGGAAGCCTCCTCATTGTGACAAGGTGGATTTATTTCCTTCAAGGAAGGTAACCAGTCACCAAGCATTTGGATCCAGTATTGGATTCACCTAAGTTACTCCAACCACTGATAAGCAAGGGATTATTCTAGACCTTATCAGCATAGTTGAGCTTCTGGAACCCCCTCCAGAATGAGAGGGAACAGAATTTAGTTGCTGCAAAGGCATATGTGAGAGATGTTTCTGAATGTTGAGTGGCAGCTCTATGAAATAGAAGCTAATGATGTGCCCCTTTCTGCCTGCTCAGATTTCTTCTCCATCTCCTCCTTCCTCCCCAGTACCATTTCCCAAGTCCTTGTAGACAGCAGGTTTCTCTGCAAGCCCAGAGCCCTGTAGCACTGACCATGCTATTGTTTTTTACCTGCTTCCCCCACGGCCCTGTCCTATTGACTTCCTTCTCCTCAGATCCCACATCATACATTTTAATCCAAGATTTCTAGCATTGCTGTCATCTGCTAAAGAAAGGAACAAAATCAATGGTAAAATCAGTTTATTTACCACCTTGAGCTTCTCCTTGCTTTGGACTTTTATGAGGTAAGTAATCTCTAAGTAGTCTGCTGTATCTGTGTAGCTTACAAGGTATTTGTGGCTACTTTTACTCAGATCCTTCACATTTGACTCATTGAATTCAATGCAGTTCCAAAAGGTAGTGTTTTGTGGTTTATTTTGTGCTAATCTGCTGTGAAAAAGGGATATGCATTGCTCTGTGTTGTGAGCAGCACCTTTATTTCTGGAGGCATTTTTTTTTTCCTCCACTAGATAGGCATTAACTTTATTTTATCTGACTGGAAAAAGAGTTTCTGTCCCTGTGAACACTGTTGACATGAATGGTCTGGTGTTCCCAATTTACTCTCTGCTTCACTGCTTTAGGAAGTATCTTACCAGCTGCTTGGGCAGGAAAAAAAAAGAAAGAGGGGGGGGAAAAAAAAAAAGAAAACAAAACACTAGAGGATGGCCATAAGATATCTGCTTCCCAGAAATCTGACAGTGGATCAGAGGACTGAAGCACTTCTCCTACAAGGACAGACTGAGAGAGTTGGGGTTGTTCAGTCTGGAGAAGAGAAGGCTTCCAGGAGACCTTCTGGTGGCCTTCCAGGATCTGAAGGGGGCTACAAGAAAGCTGGGGAGGGACTTTTTAGGAGGTCAGGGAGTGATAGAACCAGGGGAAATGGATGCAAACTAGAGGAGGGGAGATTTAGATTGGATATTAGAAGGAAGTTCTTCACTGTGAGGGTGGGGAGACACTGGAACAGGTTGCCTAGAGAGGTGGTGGAAGCTCCATCCCTGGAAGTTTTTAAGACCAGGCTGGCTGGGGCTGATGTAGTGGGAGGTGTCCCTGGCAGGCAGGGGGTTTGGAACTAGATGATCTTTAAGGTCCCTTCCAACTCTGACAATTCTATGGTTCTATGATTACTGTTCCACTCTTCCAGAAACACAGTAATGTTCTCAAGAGGGTCACAGAGAGAGGTAGGTGCTATGCAGAGCTCAGGTTTGTGTTCCCTCTCTGGGAAAACCAGGGAACCAGGTAAACTTAGTTACTCATTGGGTTGTGCATTTGGGAAGTGAACACAAAGGGTACATTTTTAGTTTGGAAGTTCTCCTCCTTTTAAGCCAAGGAACCCTAGATTTTCTGGCTCTGCCTTTCTGCTAAAGGAGAGAATTTTTGCTGGTGAAAAGCAGTGAGGTGACTTAATATAACCTAAATGCAGGAGGAGAATTAGTTCAGAGTAACAGATAAGGAAATATTTGTTGTAAGACATGCTGCAGAAAGAATTAGAGTGAAATGTGCAAGTGAGGGGAAAGATAAAACCCCTTTAAATTATTCTGCAAGGTGGCTTTGATCAGAACATGAGTCCTTTGGTGGTAGTGTCTCTTGCTGTGGTTCACAGAGAGCCTGTGTCAGTGAGCATCTTAGCTGATGCTTCTAGCCACTCGTAGTCAAAACAGTCATGAGGATGAAGATAACAACAACCTGTTTATTCTCATCCTTGTTTACTGGTGAGATGAAGAAGCTGCTAATTCAGTGCATCTGGTGTTGTAGTGACATAGTTGTCAGTGCTGTCCTTACAGGTGACTTTCTCAAGGAAGCCTAACTAATCTTCACTAATCCTTGGCTAGTTTTCCTAACGTGCAAGGACAACTTTGTCTGGCTCCTCATTTCTTCTATGTCCTGTGACTTTATAAGTCCTAATTAAAACCTTGTTTTCTTTGTGATGTTGGTGATCACAAAAAGATCAAATCAGCTCCTTCCCTCTCCCTGAGTGGAAAAGTCCACACTCACCTCCCAAATTTTTGTTCTGAGATGGTCTACTATTTTCAGTTTAATGAGACTGGCAGTGCTATTGTATCTTTTCCATGCTCTGCTTAGGCCTTTAGCATGAAATACTCTCCAGTGTTGTCTGGAATGGACTGAGAAGACAGTTACAGGGTGCAAGCAATGCTTTTTTTTTTTTCCAGATGCCTGCTGCTGGTATTCTGACTGCCAGAAATCTCTCTAAGGAAGTTCATCACTGCTGAGTTTCACACAGCTGGAAGATGGTTGGATGTTTTCACTTGAATTAACCCAGTGCAGGTGTGAATAGTAAAAAACCCCAAGGTTCTATGTGAGTTACCATGTCCTTGTTAGGTCTGATTGTATTGCTAAGGCATGGGGAGATAGAAGTCACTGTTCTTTATGCTACAGTAAGCTTGGTTGTTCCCAGTGAGCTGTAGGAGAGCCTTTATGTACTTCTGAGCACACACAGGAGACTGTGCCTGTCCCTTCATCGATGCTGTAAGATTGGTTGCAAGTGCCAAGAGATTTGCCTGGCTTTTGTCACAAGCAGTGAACTATTTGGATATTAGGACAAGTTTCTTCCCAGCAAGAGTTGTCAGGCATTGGTCCAGGCTGGCCAGGGCAGTGGTGGAGTCACCATCCCTGGAAGGCATCACCAAACATCTAGATGTGGTGCTTAAGGCTATGGTTTAGTGGCGTGGTGGTGCTAGGTTGGTGCTTGGGCTTGCTGATCTTAGAGGTCTCTTCCAACCTTAAAGATTCTGTGATTCATTTTCTTAAGGCAGAAGTAACAGAAGTAGGAAATAAAACATATCCTATATCATAATGGTCATCATATTATTTATTGACTTTCTCATCCCCTTCTTTAATTTGCCTTGTCCTTTTATGGCAATTTTTCTAGAGCAGAAATCTTTCACCTATGTTTTAGTCCTCATCCTATCACCATATAGATAGAGTTTTCATAGACTTGCTGCTACTGTACCTTTTTTAGCTAGTATCTTGCCAGTTATAGCTGTGGCATACTAAAGCAATCTAGTGTTTCTTCTGAGGCTGACCCAGCACCCATCTCTCAGCACTTCGGTGTAATGGTATTTTGGTTTGGAGAATATTTGTTTTGGAGAATGAAGTTTAAAGGTGATCACACTTATCTCCCTGGAGGCAAGAATTTATCCTCTTGGAGTTGACTATCTTAAGGGTCCACTGTCACATCAGTGACTAAAGAGAAGAAATACCTCTTCCTTTGGGGTTGTATTTGTTTGTATTCCTACTGTACTTGCAGTATTTGGGGGTTTTCAAAGCCATGAGAATGGTCTCTCAGTCCTTCAGTGGCAGACAACCATCACCCCTATCTCCTGGGTTTGAAATCTGGGAAGTGAATGAGATATGCTTGGCAACCATAACAGCTTATCAGCTCTGAAAAATCAAATCCAAAATTGCTTTTCTGTCAGTAACCAAAATCACAGCTTTTGTGTCCCAAACTAGCATTAGCCCATGAAGGTGAAGGTGTTTTCGTGGGGAGATGTTAAGGAACAGAGACACTTGCTTTGCCTTTGTCTTGCCTTTCCAGATGGGAAGAGTTGCATGCTACCTCTATACACCCAAAAAAGGGGTTTCTTTCTTTCTGCTGGTTCTCTGACTGTGTCACTCTCCCAGGGCTAGTGAAAAATAGCTAACTAAATCTAGAAATATTGTGTAGGATAAAAATTAGAACCCAAATGCTACTCAGTGAGCTGAGTCTTTCAAACAGATTTTACAGCCTATAAGGATCCCCTTTCAGGACTGGAGTTTGCAGTTAAAATCTATCTGTTAGGAGAAGTTTGCCTCCCTAATAAAGTGGGGTTTGGCCTTTCTGGGTTTTTGGGGGTTTTTAGAAGTAAAATTTGATGGAATTCTGAGGAAGAGGCTGAATGTAGCTGAAATATGTCTTTTTATTCATGTGCTACAGCAGCTAGCACAGAAAAAAATAGAATGGAATTCTCTTTTATTCCTATATAAATATATATGATAAATATAAAAAATAGATATCATATAAATATACCAAAGATATATATAATATAAATATATAAAAGATATGTATCATATAAATATATGAAAGATATATATAATATAAATATATAAGATATGTATCATATAAATATATGAAAGATATATATAGTGTATATATATGAGATATGTATCATATAAATATATGAAAGATATATATAGTGTATATATATGACATATGAGAACTATTTATAATATATATATACTTTTACATATATATATATGAAAATGTAATCACCTTCAAACTAAATTAACATAGGGCATAACATGTGCCTTCAGAAAGCTTTGAGGCCATGTTCTTGTTGACAACAGTTTATTTTTTCCCCTTCAACCTTCAGGATTTCTTCCAATGCCTTATTTTCCTTTTAAGTGCTTTCCAGTGTATTTGCAGAAGTTATTAATCAGGTAGCATGTTGTAATTAGTGGTTTAATGTCTTTCATGTCCCACTAAAATGGTGATACTTAAGTATTCTGTATTTCAAATGGAGAGAAATAAAACTGCTGACCTTAGAAAAGCAGGATTCTTACAAACAAATGGTTAGGAGAATGAAGTTCCATCTCTGAGTGATTTTATTCTGCAGTGGAGCTTTACTTCAGGAGTATGAAAGGGCTTACATTTTCCCTCACTAGAGAAGGAAAAAATGCACATTTCTCAAACTGTTTCCCCCATCTTCTCTTCTGTAGAGGTTTTATCTGCTGTTTAATGGGTAAACTTACTGTGAAGTATGGTTGCTTGTTTAACTTTACCCCTATTCAAGTCTTTGATTTTGGCAGGTTAGTTAATTCAAATAAAATTTGTGAAGTTAAGCACTTTCAAGAAAAGGCATAGGAGAACCTAATTTAACCTAGAGTGTCTCTTTTATTCTTCTGTTATTCATTTGAAGTGCCCTATCAGCTTGAACTGACCAACTTCAGTCATTTTTACCCTTTTATTTTTTTCTCTAATGTAAACTGAAAATCCCTGCTGTTCCTGGTATTTTAGTGTTTAGCATCATTTAATGAGCAGGTATCATTAAACTTAAAAGGTCCTTTTCTGTATATCTCTGATTAGTTAGTGAAAGAACCAAAGAATTCCTCTAATTTATCTTTGCTTCCTTGTTATATTTTGATGTTGGCCCATTTAACATTTCAGTGCCTCTTTATGAAAGAGGAAATGATAATTTTTGGTGTGAAAGTAGGGCAGAAAGTGGGGGGGGAAAAGGAAATCTTGGGCACTGCTAAGATGTTGAAGCTAGTCTAGCTTTGTTTACTAATGAACTAAGAGAATCCTGGTTTATTTCTCAACTTTCACTCCTCTAAGCATCTGTGTGGACAAGTGTGTGTGTGTCTACACATGGAAATAGGCATAAAGCAGATACATATTCTAATGGACAGGGTTCATTATCTGTGCTTTGCAACTGTACTTATTAATCCCTGGCAGTAACCTTTGCAGCTGGGTACATGGATATTTGGTAGAAAAGGATTCCTTTCTTGTACATCCCAAAATCCTGTTCAACTCAGTTATTGAGTTTTAATTTCTAGCAAATAGAAGATCAAGGTCCAATTAGTTGATGATACAAACTCTGTGGCATGGAAGGAAAGAAAATTACCAGTTAGGAGGGCATTGGGTATTTAGGTTTGACTATTAATATTCTGTGATTCTGTGATTTTTAACATAGGAATAAGAACAGATTATTGGGTTTATAACATGCATTTGTTCTGAATTTTACCCTCAGTCTTTCTTGAGAAGAAATGGTCTGATTTAAGATACAGCTCTTAGAAGTGAAGGCTCTCCATTTGAAGAAGGGTTTTCTGGATCAGGACCATTGTTTATTCTATCACTCCTTTTAAGTTCTTAAAGGTCTAAATGATTTAATCAATACCAAAATGAATCATTTCCAATACACTGAGAGATTGGCCCAAAGTAATTCATCATTTGCTGGAGATATTGCCGTGTTTTAAATAGTGACAGTTATGCTAATTGATTCATGCAATCCAAGCCACCATTCCAGCATCCATTGCCCATTTTTGATGTGCTTAAAGGGGATAAAAAAAAAAAGAAAGAAAGAAATAGTCCAGCATTTTGATTTTCTTCTTATTTTCTTTTATGAAATAAAATCTGGGTGATAGAAACACTGCGTGAAGAAAAAATAATGAGGGTTGAATGGAAGGAAAGGTCAGATATTATGTAGAAAGTTGCAGATGGCACTGTATGTCATTAACATTGCTAACATCTAAAAAGATGTAACAGTGCTGCCTACTGGTAAAATGTAGTAGTATTAAAGCATGAAAGATCAAGGGAGTGAAATTGTGTGTGTGTGTGTGTGTGTGCGCCACGTATTGCAGTGTAACAACAGAGTTCTCTAGGTTTGCTTCATGCCCTGGGTAAGTGGTGACAAGCTTTGTGGGTTTGGTATCAGGGTTAAGAAGAGATTGGTGTTTGTCACTTGCCAGATAAAAGACATCATTGTTTTTCTTGGGTCCTTGCAAAATTCTCCTCTAACAATAATTGTCTGCATTTTGGACTTTGGGGAGTGAGGTTTTCCATAGCAGAGAGAAAATCAGTTTTATTACTGGTGTTGCCCTGCTTGGAAATAAGATGCTGCCTGGGAAGAAAAAAGTCTTATTTATGTTATCTGTAAAGACTTAACCTTGTAAAATGCAAAAATGGCAACCATTTAATAGCAGTAAATAAGAACACTTACCTGATGCACAGCTTCTTATCCAAGAAAATAAAATCACCTCATAAAGAGAGCAACAGTTTTGACTGTGGAGACACTGAGACAGTGGATGACTATGCTTAAAATGTTAAACTTCATTATCTAAATTAAGCTCTTAAATTCCTATTTTTGTCTTATAAGGAACTATTTCACTCCTTTGAGAATCAGAACCTTTTGGGGAGATGTCTAAGGGAATTAGGAGCTTGCCTCTAGGTAGGCAGTTTCAGAAGAGGGATTGCCATCAACAGGACAGTCAAATTGGGGTAGAAGTGGTGGGCAGAACTCTGCTCTTCATCTCCAGCACAGCACTTTGTCTCCAGATGTTGTTCATGCCAAATGCAGCCCAGTTATTCACTTGCACTGATGTAGGGAGCTCCTTACCTCTTTATGTAAGCAAATAACATAAAATACAGTTAATAAAAGGAAGCTTTTGGAGAAAGTGGTCCTGTTTGAAGACACTCCCAGAAGCAGAAGAGGTCAGAGACAGTATCCCTGTGGTCCCCCTGTGGTCAGCTGCTTCAGCCCAGCAGTGAGGAGCTGGAAATATGGAGGTAGCTGGAGTCATTCATATGCATAACTCCTGCTTCCCCTGATGTGGGGCCTCTTTCTTGTGTTGAAATCTCTTCCCTGGGAGTCTCAGCCTCTGAGCCAGGGCTGCCTGCAGGAGCTCAGTATCAGTCCTGGAGATGATTCAGGGAGCTAATGATACTTGTAGCTAATTATCTCATGCCACCTTGTCCTTGATTATCTTCGGGGAGAGGAAAAAAAGGAAGAGAAGCTGCAACGAGGAACTAATTCTGGGATCTTCTGCCAGGCTTCCACTTGAGGCATCTGTTGAGATAATAGGTTAAAAAGGACTAGTTCCAGGCAAGCTGCCTCTTCTCCTCATAAAAGAAACTGTTTGATTATTGCTAGTTAATATGGCAGGTTAGTTAAAATGTCTAAATCAAAGATGGATCCAGCAGATCGGGATGCACAACCTTCTACACTGCTGCAGAAACACAGGGATTTTGGAAACTTTAGAATAACCAGAATGGGTAATTTTTAGAAGGGGATGCTTGATCAAATACTAGCAAAATTTAGGAGGCAAATTATACAGAAATGCTCACTATAGTATTATGGCATGCATAGTACCAGTCCTGGTGCACTTGGACATGTTTTATGCATCCCATACCTGACTGACAATGATACTGTTGTACTCCATGTGATTACTTAGCCTAGCTGAAATGCAGTTTTAAATATAAATATATATGTTATCACTCAGAGGCAATAATTTGTTTAAAAATTAGGTCACCCATGCAGAGAACATGGAGTTTAAATAGCAATCCCTCCCCAAACTTTTGATTTTCCCTGGAAGCAGAAGGGCTGTGGCATTTTTCACTCCCTTCAACCACTTCTCCATGTTCCTCCTCCCAGTGAGATTCCAGCCCTAACAGAGAGCATTGAGTAAATGCAGTCAATAAACATTTAGAATCACATTTATGTTTGATTAGCCTGGTTTTTATTTCTTCTAATTTCATCTGACTGCCAGATCTAAGCAATTGAGCCCCATGACACAAAGAATTCAGTACATCATAACATACTGACTGAGAAACCATTAATAAGTAACATTATTATCCCTGTAGCCTAAGCAGGCATGAGATGAAAACTGCTTTGGCATTGTTGGAGCCATTTTTGCATTGTTCTTACAGGTTGAATACAGCAAGGAGAATGTCATCATAGATTATGCAATAAAATGTCTGAAATTGTAATGCAGCCATGTAAAAATGTAGTTTAACATGATGTGCTGTAGCATAATGCAGAGCAATTAGATAAATTACTGTTAAAAATAGATGAAAAAGCCATTCCAATGTGTGCTTAGCTCACAGAGGGATATTCTCTTCCCTCATGCCTTAAAACCCAGAGTGGAAGGTCCAAGAAGCTGTCAGTCTTATTTGTTTTCCATCTTGAGCATTGAGAGAAAGTAAGTTTGACTCAAGAAAACTTTAAAACCTCTCTTCAGCATGGTCTGCATTCAAGGAGGTTCAAGAAAACTTTCTACCTGCTCTTCCTGTGTAAGAAACTGAGATAACCAAAATCAGAGAAGGAGGGCAGAAAGCCCCAGCTGCTTTTTGAACTCCTTATCCTCCCCTCAGTGCTATTCTCTTACATGATCACCTCTTAGCAGTTGTACACCTGGTTGCCTGGGAGGTTTTGGGTGTGACTCTTTCTTTGCCTTCCATTAGAAGATACAAGAAGTGGTTTGGGCTGGAAGGGACCTTTCAAGGTCATCTAGTCCAACCCCCCTGCAGTCAGCATGGGCATCTTCAACTAGAGCTGGTTGCTTAGAGCCTGTGAGGTCCAGCCTGACCTGGAATGGTTCCAGGGCTTATCTAGATTGCAATCTGTGCCAATGTCTCAGCACCCTCATAGCAAACCACTTCTTTCTAGTCCAGATCTCTCTCTTTTAGTTTAAAACCATCACCCCTTCTCACTTGAAACACCATCTTCATTTGGTGGCAGAGCTCACTGTCACCCTTTCCTAACACTGCCTCAGGGACACGTGTCCCTTCTCCTCTCCGTTGCTGATCTTCCCCTGTAGAACCTCACCAGAGTGGCTCTTCTGGCATTAGATTCAGGTTGTGATGACCTTACCAGTTATATTTCATGCTTAATAACAACAGCAAAAACTCATTTCACTCAGGGCAGAGAAAGAAAAGGCACCAGAGATACTTCAGAAACACCCTGCTGTAAAATCTGCTCCTGTTGTGTTGGTGAAATAGTTGGTGGTTAAGCAGATCAGGCTAGAGAAAAATGGTTTGTACAATGTTATCAGAAGGAATTGGCTTGGATTAGTGGAAAATAGCTTGCAGGAAAGAAAGATGCTGAAGAGTACCCTTTGGAGGAGGTGAAGGAGCTCCTAGATCATTTAGAACCTGAAGATTGGTCAGGAACATTGGAAAATATTAAGGAAGGAAACATGTCCAGAGAAGGGCAAGGAGGCTGGTGAGGAGTCTGGAGAGTAAGTCTAATGAGGAGCAGCTAAGGGAACTGGGGTTGGTTAGTCTGAAGAGGAGGAGGCTCAGGGGAGACCTTCTCACTCTCTACAACTAACTGAAAGGAGGTGATAGTGAGATGAGGGTTGATCTCTTCTGGGTTACCAGTGAGAGGACAAGAGGAAATGGCCTCAAATTGCACCAGGGGAGGTTTAGATTGGATGTCAGGAGAAATTTCTTCCCAGCAAGAGTTGTCAGGCATTGGCCCAGGCTGCCTAGGTCAGTGGTGGAGTCACCATCCCTGGAGGGGTTCAGCAAACATCTAGATGTGGTCCTTAGGGCCATGGTGGAGCTAGGTTGATGGTTGGACTTGCTGATCTTAGAGGTCTCTTCCAACCTTCATGATTCTGTGTGCATTTCTTTCTCATTTTGCTGGCAGCTCTGTATTTCTGCTGATGCAGGTTGTTTTTGAGTGAAGCAACAAAGCCTTAGTTTCTCTGGGGTACCACTGCAACTGGGTTTTTAGGCTATGCCTCCAGTGTTAAATAAGATGTATCTGGGATCACTCCCATGCTCCTGAGCCTCACCGTACAGAACAGCTGATGCCTGCGTGGTGTAAATTCTCTGAGCTCCCCAAGCAATTTGTGGCCAGATCCTCCTGCTTATTTGGAATGCTTCCTGAGATGTTCTCACTTGTGAGCTACAAATGTCTAGGAGAGGGCTAGCTGGCAGGAGTGAAAAGCATTTCAAGAGCAGTTTGAACAAGTTTAAATGTGGGCGATCATATTCTAGTGCTCAGGAGTGTGTCTGGCTAGTATTTGATTTACTAGTGGAGATCAAGCTGCCAAGGCTCTGTAAGTGGCAGCAAATGGTGACTTTGGGATTATGAATGGATCCTTACTAGCCCCAGAGGAGCTGAGAAATTAGGTAGAGCTAAGCCTGATGAGCATTCAGATGAGGGACATCAGCCTGAGCTTTCAGCTCATCAGACTTCAGCAAGGAAGAACATCTGTTGTCAAAATAATGTCATTTTCTTGGAAACTATGAATTTTCTCTAAGATGTGTTACTCAAAGGAGGGCACATATAGGTAGAACAGGTCTACATATCAGTTTTTATCATCCCAGTGTGTTGGAGCACTCAGAAAAGTCTTGGCCCAAGAAGAACAGGCTTTAGGTACACACTACCTCTTGTACAAGAGCAGTCCTCACTCCCTGCAGGGCAAGATCTCAGCATCTGCCATAAAATCTCATTTTCTTCCTTTTACTTTCTCATTTTTTAGGTTCATTCCTATTGAGTGAGTGGGACTGCAGTTTTTATCAGGAAAAAAGGATTCCCTTCTGGCTGCTACTTTCACTGCTCTTTGCCAGTGTATTGCTCCATGTTCAGCTGTGGCTTTTCCAGTCACATGCCAAGATTTGGTTATGTTCTTTTTGGCCTCAGTGTCCTCTCAGAAAGTGTTGAGTTTGTACTGCTTTTCTTTTTCCTCTGCCTCATCTTCCACATGGCATTGCTGATTTTGTTCCAGCTTTGACATTGTGTTTATCACTTGGTAAGAAGACAACTGTGAGCTGTCTCCTTGAAATTGTGTCTGGTGGTTTCTCTTCCACCTCACCAGGGATCTGGTGTGGAGAATACCACTTGTGAGGCACCTGAGGTATTGAGAACCATGCACTGCATCTTTTCTGCTCTCTCCTGGAGATCTTCCATTTTTCCTGAGTAATTGAGAGCAGGAACTTCAGGATACTTGGGTTATATTTGTAATGAAAATGCTGCAACGTTGCAGGGGGATAGGTGGGATCTTTCTTAGGATATCCCTTCTATTTCCAAACAAAACCCAAACTGGATTGGAAACTACAAGTTGGTTTCACCCCCAGTGCAAAGCAGTAACTTCATACCATTGCAAAAGATCTCCTTTTCAGGCTGTAATGTGCCATACATCTTTCCCTCCTGAATTAATGAGGAACTGAAGAGTCCCTGCAACATTTCCACCTAGAGATTGAAGTTTGAAGTAAGCAGTGGTTGATGTCTCAGTTACAGGTAAGGCCACAAGTTGAATGTCCTCAGTTCAGCAGTGTGAGAAACTTCATAGTGAAGCTGGTGGGACTCCTGGGCAAGTTTTGGTTGGGAACATGCTTTGGATACCTTCCTGAATCAGCTCTTCACAGGGAAGTAGCTACTACATAGGCTGCCAGGAGCTCTGCAGTAACAGAGATACTCAGTCACATCTTTATTTACCGTGTCAGAAGGTGGCATTTTGTAGGACCACACAGCATTAATTGTAAGGCTTGCAGCTTTTTCATCCCTTTCCACTCCCCTTCTGAAGAAGAGCACCCATGCTGCTGTGCTTCTTCATGCTCAATGCACTGTTCTCTTTGGCTGCTAGGCATAATCCCTGGGAGCTCTGCAGCTCTCAAAGGTCCTACCTGCAAATGTCTGAATATCCAGTGTGTGAGGTTATCAGAGTGGTGCCTCTCAGCATCCACAGGAGCAGAACTGGCACTGAAGTGACATCTTTTCATTCAGGGAGGCAAAGCTTTGGATTACTTTTATAGACTTGGAGGCTTCAGTATTTCAGGCACTTAATTGCTGGTTTGCAACTTGTCTGTGGGAACTGAGACTCTTCTTTCAAAGATGCTTTCAGTGTGTTTGTGCTGGAGAATGGGAAGTGATGCAGTACATACTCATTCTACCTGAGCTAGTACAGATCCACACAGGTACTTCAACACAGCACAGATGTATGTCTGTGCAGAGATGCTCATTTTGGTACTAATGCTGAAAAAAAAGCCCTGCTGAGTTTCTGAGCTCCATTCTGCAGCTAGCTGGAATGCTGATGGTTTGTGTTATATTTAACTGCAAAGTGTAGTCCTGCCTTTAGACTTCTGAGTGAGACACTCTGGGTTCTGAGGATGCTTCAGTGCTTGAAAAGCTTGTCATCTCTTCTGTCAAATAAATATAATTATTTTCCTGAGAGAATGACAGAGCTGGTGAGCAAAGTGAGGCAAAAAAACCCAAAGTTAAACAGCAATTTTGTTATAACTTTTGGCAAAGTATTTCATGAAGGCTAATCCCCAAATAAATTAGAATCTAAAACTAGTTAGAAGGACTGTAAATAACAATCTGTCTGGTAAGATACCAGCAGTGGTGAATCCTAGATCCTTCTGGCATCTAAAACTAGTTAGAAGGACTCTAAATAACAATCTAGTAAGATACCAGCAGTGGTGAATCCTAGATCCTTCTGGCATCTCTGCTCTTATTTAATTAATTATCCACAGTCCTACTAAACAGCATGTTAGGGAAGGCCAAAGAAGATACTAATTGGTTGGAGTTGTCAACACTAGCAGCACTAAAAAGGCAAGAAATGCTTTCAGCACATGCTATCTATCTGTACAGGGATGAGGAAATCAAGTCCCTGTCACCATTAAATTAGTCTTAGGAAGTGTATCTGTAATCTCATTTGCCATCTCTTTTATCTTAGATTTTAACCATCTAGAAAGGTGTCTGAGTCCTCAGCAAGACCACAATGGAGGGAGCAGTCCTGCAACCAGAAAATTAGAATATTTTTGCCTCAAAGTAAGTTAATGCACTCGAAAGAGGGTAAATTGAAATGCAGGAACCCAGACAAAAGAGACGTTGGGGTGAGGAAATGACAGTGAAGCACATTGCACTAGGTCTTAGGCCACCTTGTTTTTATTCCTGTCTCTGCTGCTGGCTTGCTACATGACCTTGATCCAATCAGTTCCTTATTTTATGCCTCAGGTTTTTTTTTTTTTCATCTGTTAAAAAATGGGGATAATGATACTGTCCTGCTGATGAAAAATGCTTTACAAAATGTGGGTGCTATTATAAGCAGGGTATCAGATCACCAGGTCAGTAGCTAATGGTTCATGAATTTGTAACTATAATGTAAAACTGTGTCATTTGTAACTATGATTTACTACAGGTAAAATATTCCATTTAAGCCTGAGCCTTGGTTAACCAAAACAAACATCAAGGGTTTTAGTGAGAAAAAGAGATTGGGGGTTTTTGTTTTTCTTTTGGTGATGATTCAAGGACTTAACCTATATGTGTTGATTGACTATTACTTACCTTTTTAGATGAGGCAGATATTTTAAACCATCTCTAAAGCCACCTGGAACAGATCCTCCAATGCATTATGAGAGATGCAGCAGCACAAGAATGAGAAGGACTTAGCAGAACAGTGTTGGACCTAAGTTGCTGCAAAGCTACCCAAGTTAGCTGTGAGTGATTTGATCTGCGTGTCCTACTGCAGGCATGGAACCAACTGATGCACTTTTAGCATAGCAGAGTTTGCCTTGATTAATAGGAAATGATTCTCCCCCTCTGCTCTGCTCTCCTGAGACCCCACCTGGAATAGTGCATCCAGCTCTGGAGCCACTATTACAAGAGGGATATGGAAGTGCTGGAGCAAGGCCAGAGAAGGGGCAGGAGAATGATCAGAGGACTGGAGCACCTCTGCTATGAGGACAGACTGAGACAGTTGGGGTTGTTCAGCCTGGAGAAGAGAAGGCTCCCAGGAGAGCTTCTGGTGGCCTTCCAGGATCTGAAGGGGGCTACAAGAAAGCTGGGGAGAGACTTTTTAGGAGGTCAGGGAGTGATAGAACCAGGGGGAATGGATGCAAACTAGAGGAGGGGAGATTTAGATTGGACATTAGGAGGAAGTTGTTCACTGTGAGGGTGGGGAGACACTGGAACAGGTTGCCCAGAGAGGTGGTGAAAGCTCCATCCCTGGAAGCTTTTAAGGCCAAGCTGGCTGGGGCTGTGGGTAACCTGATGTAGTGGGAGGTGTCCCTGGCAGGCAGGGGGGTTGGAACTAGATGATCTCAAAGGTCCCTTCCAACTCTGACCATTCCATGGTTCTATGATTTTTGAATCATTCTGAGTGGAGACCTGTTGCAGCATTAAACCACTTCACTGTGAATGGTGTTTTCCTACCATCTAATCAGCTACTCTTGTGCTACAACTTGTGTCCATTGCCTTTTGTCATGTCGCTGTGCACCTCCGGTTCCACCTTCCCACTGAGGGTCCCTGAGGACAGTAGAGGGATCCTTACATAGCCCTCTCTTCTGAAGGCTGAATAAACCCAACACTGTCAAACTTTCATCATACATCATGTCCTGGCTTCCTTAGCACCTTGATGGTCTTCTGCTGGACTCACTAGAGCGTGCTGGTGTCTTGTACAGCACAGTACTCCAGAGGCAGTTCCACAAGTGCCAGATAGGATAAACCATTTCCTTTGACCAGATGCCTCCTCCTTTGCTAATACAGTATACAGCTGGCCTTCTCTGCTGTTAGGGTACATTCAGGGTCATGTGCCACTTGTCTGTCAGGACTCCTCAGACCTTACTCTGAAAAGATGCTTTGTATCCTGTTGACTCCTCACCTCTAGTATGGAGCTCTTACTGCCCAGTGGCAGTACTTTGTATTTGTCTTTAGGATCATAGAACAATTATGGTTGGAAAAGACCTCTGAGATCATTGAGTGCATCCTGCATCAGGTTGTTCACTGTCTCACTCCTAAGGCCTGTTGAGCCCCCTCTGAACAGAAGCCCATTAGTGCTTTCACAGCCCCCCAGTTCAGGACCATCCATGGACGTGCTGAGGGTGCACTTCATTCTGTTGCCCAGGCTGATGATGAAGTTTTGAACAGTCTCACTCCCAGTACTGCTCCCTGGGAGGTATCACCAGTGTCTGGCTGCCAGTTGGTTTTTGGACAGCTCATCTCAACAAATAACCAAAGACTTGTTGGAGAAAGAGAGTCCCAGCTGCTGAGGAGCAGAAGGGAGCTGCTGTAGTGAATCCATGATATGGTTTCTGCCCCCACAGTGGGAGATCTCTCCACAGTCTGATAGGATCTTATTTCTAAGAGGCTGCACTACAAAACTAGGGCAATTACCAAAAAACACTAGCATGCATCAACCTCAAAGATGTAAGAAAATAGTGTAATATGACATGTAAACAGTCAAAATTGGGGAAAAATTTTGGCTGAATGGCCATTAGAAATGATTCATGAGAAGCATGTGACTACGCAACAGTGTCTTCTACAAGAAAGAGCTGAATTCTGTCTAGTCAAAAATCTTAATTTTTGTCTTCTTCAGTGAGAAAGATATGGGCTGAATCTTTAGATATCACTGGTTTCTAATATTTTTGCATGTTTGGTGTTTCTGATGTCTCTGGCTGTTAATGATGTTCTTTGCTGCATTGTTACCTTCAGTTCTTGTGGGCTTCACACCTGAACTCCCAGCCAGAATAGACTGTGGCTGACACAGAGGGAAAGGTTGGATCAGTGGACAGCTACTAAACACAGATACATATTTCAATTTAACATTATTCTGTACCTTTGTTTATGAAATCTAATTTCTCTCTTTTGTGTTCTTATCACTCTGTAATCTGAAGAGCTTTTTTGAAGATCATATGTGGTCTCTAAATCCTGGTATTTTTCCTCAGAATGTGAAAGGGGGGAAGAAAAAAAGCTACTAGCTTGAAAAAAGGAGATTTCTTTTTAATGAGTGGACTTGAAACGTCAAAGAAATCCACATTTCTGGCCTAATCCTGTATGAAATCCCATTAGATAGTGGCTCCAGTGAAACTCAGAGCTGGTTTAGCTCCTGAGCGTGCAGATCTGATGATACTTGGGATAGAAGTCTCTGTTTGTGAGTTTAATACTTCCTACGCTCTAGATACTCCATACCACTAAATCAGTGTAAGTCTGGTGCAGTAGCATAATCTGCTTTACTAGTTAAAAGTTAATATTTTGCATCTCTCTCCCTACTGTTCTGCCCTGATGGCACTCTTTTCTCCTAACCCTTTCTCCAGGTACCAGCTCTTGCAGTTAGTTTTCTTGTTCTTGAAGTCGCCCTCCGACTTAACAACAGTTAGCTGCACCCAAATAGAATCATAGGCTCAGATAAATAGTCCTAGAATCATCTGATGATCCTGTGATTATTTATTTAAGTTGCCATCCAACTCACCAAAAAGAAATGAGCTGAACTCCTTTTGTAAAGCAGAGTGCCTGGCCCTCCTCCTCCTCTGCAGCAGAGTGCACCTGTTTGTACGAGGCCCGGATTCTCCCCAAATGCCTCCTTTAAAGAACAACATCAATGATCATTTCAACTGCTCTGCCAAATCCTGTCAAAACATTTTTGTTTCTGCACATCATCATTATTCGTTTATGCCTGCGTGGCCGTGGGAAAAGCTTTTTTTTTTTTCATGAGTTAATTACAGAGAGGGAGCCTGCAGAGGGAGCTCAAGCCCTTGTTTATGTAGGTCTCCCTAAAAGAGCAATTTTTTCTCTACAGGCAGTGGAGTAACTTATTTAAATATCTCAGAAATGTGTTCTTCAGTGTATAAGATTTGGGTATGTGGAACCTAGCTATTTTGGAGATACATGTGAGAGCAAAAGCCTTTGTGAAGTGAGTGGGAAAAAGTGAGGATTTCTGGGCCGTGGTAGGTGGCACTGTTTGAAGTCTCCAGAGCTGTAACATCCAGAGCTCCCCAAGCTTTCCTTTTTCAGTCCTCATTCTGGATGGAAAATAGCTTCAGTAGGTCACTGCTGTGTCAGATCAGAGCCAAAATAATGCAGGAAGACCAAATTGAATTTTGTGAGTTGGAGCTCAGATCAGGGACGTGGAGCTGGAATAAATGAGGCCAGGAATAGATGAGCTGAGGAGGTTGTTGCAGACCTTCATCAAGGAAGGACAGGGAGGGGCTTATATTGAGTGGGAGCAGGTGATGGCACTTCTGGTTGAGTGTGATCTTCAAAAAGCATTTGATTGGTTTTGCTAACTGTCAGATATTGTGACATGAATGTCATGATAGGAGGGAGGTACTTCAATGCCATTGGAAGGAGTCAGGAACATTGCAATCTACTGTTTGCAAAAGTCAAGAAAAAAAGGAAAGAAAAAAGGGAAACCTAGCAAACAGAGATAAATGAAAAGAATGGTGATGCTGAGAAGGACAGCACTCACCCCTTAATCCTCCCCTTGGCAGGTACAAGCAATGGCTGGGATTGGATTTACCAGGATAATGTCCCTCTGCTGCCCTGGGAGAATCTCCTGTTGCAGAAGACCCCTGCCTTGCAGTTGTGAAGTGTGTTGAACTTCTGATCCTTTTTTCTCTTGCAGCTGAAAAGGAGAAGGAGCTATGTTGTTTTCTATCCTGTCAGACAACTTGGCATTGCAAGAGACAGGAGCCTGTACGTAGCCAGAGTCTGGGAACCTGCCAAACTTGGCTGCTGTGAAGGCAAGAAATAGCTGCCACTTTGTTCTATTTTGAGAGCCCTTTAATAATTAAAGGATGGAGGAATCATTTTAATGGTACCATTGGGGGTTTTTTTGGTGAAAATAGGTTTTCCCTCTGACTGCCTCATGTGCCTGTTGGCAGTGGCCTCTGGCACACACTCAGAGCAGCCTGAGATGAAGATTGGTGTTGGTTGCTGGTTGCTAATTGTGAAGGTCTGATAGAGCTAAAAGAGAGCTGTTATTGTTTTGGCCTTTTTGGTGAAATTATGACTGGTATCAATGAGGCAAATAATAGATCAGTCCTCCCTGAAAAACTAAACTGTGTTTTCAGGGAAGGGTTTCACTGATCATTCCAGCTTGTTTCATATCTTGTGTATTTATCAGAGGATTTGTGAATTCTGTCTTCAGTTCTGGATGGTGTGGAATATCTGGCTGGCTTTTATTTCCAGCTATCATTCATGTCTTATTGAATTTGCTGGAATAAACCTTGAAAGTCTCAAGTGCTTATTTTAAGTTTCCTACTCTGAGAAAAGATGTCAGTGTACTAACAGGTTTTTGGGAATTAAAAAGTGGTGATAAATGGTTGTGAAGAAGAACAACCAGTCAACTAATCAGTGGGTTGTAAACAGAGGATTGAAAATCACCTTTCTTCTTTGCTGTATCTAGATCTACAGCTGTCATAGCCTCCCCCTGCTAAACACACACTAGTCTCTAGTATTGAGGGAGGAATCTGAAGCAGAGATGTATGTGTGTGCACCTCCCTTCCAACAACCTGTTCTAGTTTGATTCATTGCCAAAATCTTTCAGAACACCCTGGATCAAGAGTGTATTTGCAGTCTATTGCAAGCAGAGGCTTTAAGGAATATATTTGCCCACTTTGCTGGTTTTAAGGTAGTATTCCTGATCACATGCTGTGAGTAAAAACTGTTATTAACTAGTTGGTTCCTGACTGTGTGTTACACTGTGATGGCAACTTGCTGTTTGCCACAAGACTTGATCTTGGATTCACATAGGTAGAGAGGTCTGTGTCCACAGAAGTTACAGTATGGTCAAGCAATTAACCATTCTTTCTCAATGTTTGTTACATGATTATAAATGGATGTAGGATATGTAACTTGCTAATTTTTTCTCAATGAAGTTTGTGAAGTAGTTTGTTAACTTTCTGAGGGAGAAAAAGAGGCAAGTGTTGACAGTGTTAGCAGTTAAGGACCTTGAGTTTTGAGTGGAAGCAACCATAATCATCACTGGAAACCACAGAAATTTTCTTTAGTCATTCATGGAGCAAAAGATGTTTAGAGTAAAGCCTGTGTGCATGAACTTCACGTGTGACACACATCAGCTGCCTGGCTTACTCTCTGGTCCCTTCTGGGGCCCCCAATCACCCTCACTGTATTTGTGCCAGTTTCAAGCCAGGCTTTCTCCTGAACCCACTCCCCACACACACATCCCTCCCCCAGGAAGCAGAGCACGACAGCAGACAGGATTGTTCACCCTTGGATCCACTCCAGCCAGACTGACTCCCTTTACCCAGGACAATCCTTCAAGACAAGTCTTGTGTCTTTGCTTGCCCTCCTATGTCCCTGTGCCATGCTGAGGCACAGGGACATGCACAACTCAAACTGTTGTCATCCTGCTGTAAGACCCCACACTGTTGATCTGTGGCCCACATCCTCTCAATATTTTAGGACACTTTGAAGTGGAAAATGAATGAAGAATAATGGTTGTACTTTGCATCTCACGGTCACCCAGGGTGCAGAGAAGTTGCAGGCTGAGTTGGATAAATTGTGAAGGTGGTGGCTCACCCATTGTGAGGGTCCCAGCCCTGAGCAGTGTGTATGTGTCTGTGTCCTCACAGGTGCTGTTGGTTAGGCTTTGCTTCTTCATGGTGTCTTCGGAAGCATTGTAGGCACAGGTCTCAGGGTCACTGTACATTGTGGGTTCCTAGACTGCCCTAGTGGGGTCACAGCAGCAGTGAAACCATCTTCAGTACAGAGTGAGCTTGGGTTTCCTCAGTGGCTTTTCACTGCTAGGCTGTAGTAAACCCTTGGACAATAAAAACCCACCTACAAGCAGCATCCAAGGGTTTGTGTGTTACTCACTTCATGTCTGGACATAGCACAGATGTTAGAAAACTGAGAAGCTGGGAGTGAAATGGTCAATCCTTCCTCTTCCCTCTGCCTGCATATAATTGCTACCAATTTTTATTGCTGTTAATTGAGTAAGTTGAGGAGGGGGAAAAAAGCTTGCTAAGCAAGCTTAACTTTAAAGACTTGAAATTTGGAGGGCCTGCTTTAAAGGTGTTCATTATGTCTTCTTTGTCATCCTTGTGATGTTCTCATTAGTAAAACAGAGGTTGAATAGAAACAGTACAATTCTGATACCTACCTGTTTAACCCTAATATTAGAAATGAAGGGAGGAGCATTTGTCTACCAGGAAATAAATGTCCAAATATTACTTTGGAATTTTTTTAGGATTAAATATGATAGTGTGTATTCTGTGTTGGCAAATAATGTACAATTTAAACCTAGGAATTATTCTGTAAGCCCATGACTGTGTCTCCTTCCCGTGCTTGCTTACTGAAGTCGTCTGTCTGTCCTTTCCCACCTGTAAAGGTTTTGCAGGGTTAAGCCTATACTGTCTACTTACTAGTATTTAAATCAATACAGGCACTCCCTAAATCTCATCCCTGCATCTTGGAGTTTGTATTACTTCATGCTGCTATGTATTGTTCACGTTTCTCCCCTTTGGTTCCTGCCAGTGCTCAAGACCTGTTAAATCAGGTCTTTGGCTTATCAGTGCAAGGCTCGCTTATAGATCGTGAGGTACTGGAGATAGCATCCAACTGTTGCAAGAGCTGACAGTTGTCCAGAGGATTACAACTGTAATCATCTGGAGTTTGGGGGGATCCTGACCTGTTATATGTTCTTTTGCATAATTGTTTCTGGAGGCAAAAGGGCAGGAAGGGTGCAAAATTAGAGCAACGCATTTGACGGGAACTTGTCATCTGAAAAACAGTTTGCATTGCCTGTCATCTTTTGTTTGGTAGAAAACAGGCTGTGACATAATATCTGTCACTGCCAGCGGGTTTTTCTCTGCACCCTGGAGTGAAAAATCCCATGCAGTAGCAGCCTGTGGTCTTAGGCTACCTGTGTGACTGTGCAGGACCTGGCTGTTCTAGCAGTCTGTATGTGCTTAGAGAGACCCACCTACCCCAGGTAGGGAGGGAAGGAGATACAGAGACATTTAGCAAAAACCAAAAAAATCATGAACAACAACAACAAAAAATAATGACAGCCTTGATTCTGAGAGAGGAGATCAAGAAATGTCTTCTGAGCTTGCTGTTGGGCCAGAAAGAATTCAGTGCAGAAGGGAGGATGGTAAATGCAAACCACACCAAGCGCACCTCTAGGTTGTTAGGAGGGAGATGAGCTGAATGCTGGTGGCAATGAGTGGAAGTTTGGGATGGGAAACTTTAGTTTCTGGTGAAATGATGGCAGGTGAGAGAGAAATTACATCATTCCCTGAGACTTGAAAATATGTTATTTTTTTTTAATTCCAGAATAGTACCTACTTTTGTGATATCAATAGAAAAATCTGTGCCTGATAATTAATTCTAATCTGCATAATAGAGTAGGTGTATTGATTGCTTTATTTAAGAGTGTGGAGTGTGTTTTAGGAGAGGAGGATGATGATGCTGAGAATCCTAAGGATTGACAGGTTTTTTTGACAAGTGCAGTGGTATCATAGCCATTGAGAAGCATCTCCTGCCATGAGATCACTTCCATGATCATCTTGTAATTTCTTTCCTGCCCTGCACAGGGGTTTGAAATTGTTGTTTGCTACTTTATTTCTGACTCAGGCTTTGGTCAGTGTTTTGTTGTCTTTGTAAAGGCTTCCTAGCAAATATTTAGGACTGAACTCAAGGTTAATGTAATTTTAACTAGCCAAACTTGACGTACCTCTGCTACAGCTTTGTGGAAGAGGCACCTATCGCTTGATAGCTGCGTGAAACTGTTGCCTACAGAGATGGGCTCTTGACACTGTCTGCCAGCCTCAGGCTGTCCGCTTTGTGTCTGCTTTAATTGAAAATTAATAGTTAGGGGGTTGCTATGGAAATGATACCATTGCTTGCAGACAGCAAACCCAGCTTTTTGCAAAGAGACACTAGTGGTATTGTTTGTCCTTGTTGACCTCAGAAGTTCAAAAGCCTGGAGGAGGAAAGGAGATGCAAATATTTTACTTTAAAAAAAATTAATTTGCATATTTGTAACATTATTTTTGAATGTCAGAGACATCAAGTTGTGGGTGTGTTGTTTTTTTTTTTCTAACAAACTTTTGTGGGTAAAATGAGAGTGTAGGCTTTTAAATGTTATGTTAATTGTTTTTACACTGCTTTGCAGGTTGATAAGGCAGTGTGGCTGAAGAGCATATTATGTTATCCTTCTCGTGAATGTAAACAGATTTGTGTGAAAATGTTATTTGACTGATATAATAATGGAAACTATCATTTATTTCCTCTGGAGTACATAAAGTCATTTGTATCCTTGTATACATTATTCACAGCTTCTTTGAAACGTGGAAGCATCGTAAAACTGTGGGCAGTTGGGAAAAATAAAAGAAAATACCAACAAAACCCAAAACCAAAGGAAAAAAAAAAAAAAGACAAACACCAAGATAAAAGTAAATTGGAAAATCTTTTCCTCAAAAAGGGAGGGAGCTCCTAAACAAACCACACTGAACACTCAACGCTGAATAAGCAGAGTAGAATTTAAAGTAGGGTTTTTTGGTGTTGGGTTTTTTTTTTCCCCCTCTTTGAATGTTGTTCCTGCCTAAATCATAGTTGTACATAGAAGATGTCATGTGATGTGGGCTTTTTCGTGCTTTGTTCATTCCTGTGATAAGGCATGTGTTCGGATCCGTGTGTGTACAGCCACCCCCACACCCACCCACAGAGTGAGTCCTAGAGATTTTATTTATTATTTAATGATTTAACCACCCCCACCACCACCACCTTCCCCCCCCCCCCCCCCCCCACAGGG
>VWZX01009228.1:474145-484145 GCA_013399015.1 Galbula dea | reverse complement strand
GCGCCAACACAGTCCTGAATTTTAGAAAGCAGATCAATTACTGTGCCCAGGACTGACCTACTATTTTTATTAGTCCTGAGGAGTTGAGATGGCATGAAAGGAAAAGATACAGCCTTTAAAATGCAGGATAGCTTTTAGTTAAAGATTGAATATGATACTCTGCCTTCAATACCTTTATCTGACTGCTTGTGCCAGTCATTTAAAAGGATGTTCATTTAAACATCTGATACAGATGTAGTACACAGACAGAGGGAAAACTGTGGCTTCTAGCACAGAGATAAATATGTTAGGCAATGCTTGGGTTTTTTTCAGTTGCAGTTCACTTTAGCACAAGTCAATTCATCTGATTTCTTCAAACCCTCAGGTGTCAGCCCAGTGCACCTGTTAAGAGGGAATGCTGCAGGAAGGATGCAGCTTTTCTTTGCCTGGTGTGTGTGGGAATGGGGACGGGGTGTGCTGCGCTGCTGGCTCTTGTCTCTAGTAAATAAAACTCCTCTGTGGTGATTTCAAGAAGCATGTGGCCAATGCTCCTAGACACATGGGGTGACTTTGGGGTTATCCTGTGCATAGACAGGGGTTGGACTTGATGATCCTTGTGGGTCCCTTCTAAGTCGAGATTGATAGTCTGTGATTCTGTGGTTTGCAGAAATCTTGTTGTCCATTTGATTGTAAATCTGTGTTCAGAAATGGCCATCAGAGACCCCACCATGTGGGTGTCTGCGTAGAAGTTTGATACTACAGCTTGAATTCTTTACAATAGCAGTGCTTGTGATCCAGAGGCTCCTGTCCCATCGCTGCCCTTTTCAGCCATTTTTGTACCGCTACCATCTTCCCTCCTGAAGGTATAGTAAATAGTAAAATGATTAGTTGACTTTGAAGACATGGGGTCTTTTTACCATGAGAATTCTTCTTTTTTTCCCTCATCAAAGATGCTGCCTTTGCTCACTGATGCAGATGTGATACGTATTCTTTCTGATTATTATCTGTAACTCACAACTGGAAGCTTGATTTTCCTGACAGACCTTCCAGCACAAGGTGCTTGAGCATACTTCGCATTTTACAGAGAAAACTTCCTTGAGTAGATAGTAATATATTCAAGCCAGTAATATAGGTACTTTATTTTACAGTATTTCAATAGCAATTGACCTAATTAGTGTTTTAATCATATTAATTTATTACATATTTTTAAAATATGCAGTGAAGTAATTTATGTCCCTACTTAACTCAGGCTTTGAAAGCTAAATGTTTTGGATAAAGTGGAAGGAAAAAAAGAACAACTAAACCCAAAACCCAAGCCTTTACAAATATTCTCTTAGCTTGTCTAATTTTTTTGTTCTCACACATTCAGCTATGTCCTTCATATTTGGCATTTTGATTTATTAGGCAATCTTAAGTATTAAGGACTTTTAACATACCAGCGCAGGACTTCAGATGCATTGTGCCTTGTGTCACTGATGAATTAATTCCAGCAGAGCACAAAAGTGACCATTATTTAAGCTTAGCTCCTCATCTCTTGTTTTTACATCATGGGCTGAAGTTTAGGCTGTGTCTTAGGAAGTGGAGCAAGGTAAAAGCATGGGCATGTGTGGCAGTGCCATGTTCGTGATGCTGAGCACGGTGTGTTTGCTATAGGTCTGTCTTGACTGGAGATCAACCAGCGTGGGTAGCAGAATGGTGGTGGAGGGTTGTGGGTCTGAGGGTGTTGCCTTGGTTTTAGGAGGGGCTCACCCCACAGCAGTCATTAGGCAGTCGCTCTACTTTCTAGAGGGGGTTTCTGGTGGTGGCTGCTGACCTCCACATCTCCAGCACTGTGGGCGGGCACATGCTGTGCTCTTCTCTCCGTGAGGGCACAAAGCTGGTACCACTCATAGAATCATGATGATTAATCATTGGAGTCCAACATCCGCCCAACACTCCCATGCTCACCACTAAACCATGTTTTTTCAACATCACATCTACACATTTTTTGAACACCTCCAAGTATGGTGATTCCACCACCTCTGTGGGCAGCCTGGGCCAATGCCCAGTACCCGTCTCAGGGAAGAAATTTTTCCTAATATCCAATCTGAACCTCCCCTGGTGCAACTTGAAGCCATTTCCTCTTGTCCTATCACTTGTTACCTGGGAGAAGAGACTGAGCCCCAACTCACTACCACCTCCTTTCAGGTAGTTGTAGAGAGTGAGAAGGTCTCCCTGCTGAGCATTCTCTTCTCCAGACTAGCCAACCCCAGCTCCCTTAGCTCATAATGCGTGTGCCCTAGACCCTCCACCAACTCGTTGCCCTTCGTTGGACATGCTCCAGCATCTCAATGTCCTTCCTGTAATGAGGGACCCAAAATTGAACCCAGGATTCAAAGTGTGGCTTCACCAGTGCCTTCCCTAGTCCCGCTGGCCACACTAGTGCTGATCTAAGCCTTGGCAGGACAGACCGATCCCTGTCGACCAGCTCCTCAGCAGGTGAGGAAGTGCCGTGGAGGGATGTCCAACGGCATGGGGCTAGGCCTGGCATCATGAGCACCCCAGGGCCAGGGTGGGGCAGGACCAGCATGCCCTGGGACAGGGTGGGGCTGGGCAGGATACCAGCCCTGGGCTGCCCTCTGGTGGCAGCTCCAGTGCTACACACCCTCTCCCAGCGCAGCAGCGATAACGACTCGGGGAACGGCGGGTCCGGTAGCACCGGCAACAGCGGCACTGGTAGCGGCAGTAGCCCTTTGAGCAGGGAGCAGGCTTGGGCAGTAGCAGAGCCCATACCTGGCAGAGCATGACAAACCCCCGGGAGCCTGGCGTTCCATAGACCCCGTCATAAAGTGCGGAGGTCTAATTGAGCGACGTCTCTCTATCCTGCTATTTGTACAAATAAAAGACCACATCTTGCTGCAAAAAATAAACACAAAAGCAGTGTTGTGACTATAAGAGGGAGTCATATACTAATTTATATAATAAGTGGTTGTGCACGCTTTATTCAAGATTATGGCTGCAAGAAATGGCATGAATTGCTGGGTGTGTTTAATGCTGGATTATAGCAATTTGAAACATGTCAAACACATGGCTAATGCCTCATGCTTCACTCATTCTTGCGTAAACCTGCATAGCCACCATCCATTATACCCTTGGTAACAACACAATTCTGCAAGTAAATATTGTTACACTAAGTAACCTTTCAATTCAAGTTGTTTAGGAAGAGAAAATGCAATCTTGTGCAGTCAGTTCCAGTGTCAGTTTAATGTTTCAAAAGGGAAGTGGTGTAGAGAATAAGTATCTGTACGGTGACTCGCTGGCTTCAAATACACGTGCGTGCACGTGCGTGCACACGCGCACGCAGAAAATGGACAGTTTACTGCAGGGGAGAAGAGTAAAACTGTAGCTTCTAACTTCCCAGGACCAGTATTTCTTTCTTTTCCTTTTTTTTTTCCCCCTTTTCTTTTCTTTTTGGGGGGGTGGGTGATTGCTTGCTTACTCTGGAAAAATTAGGTATTCAACCTGCAGCGCAACCAGACGCTATAGTTATCCGCGGTTTCATTCCCTCGTACAGAGACCAGCAAATATTTTCCCCATCCCTTTGTTTAAAATACCTGATAGCAGAGCTTACATCTGACTTTTGGAGACCAGAGTTTTGGGGATCACAGCAGAAGTAGGTGCTGGTGTGAATGTGGGTGCGTGTGTGCCTGTGTAGGCACGCTCGGGACTGACAGCAAGAGAAAAAGAGAAGGATTAGGAAGTGTGAATGTCTGTAAATGCGTGTAAGCAGGGACCTGTATATTTTTTTCTCCTCCTATTTGAAATACTAAACTTTCAGCCTTAGTATCTGGCAGTCATTATATTTCCTTTGTATTTAATTATGATTATTATGCTAACAACCCACCCTACTGTTGTAAAAGCAAGGGACGGATTAAAAAGTACGGTAGTTTTCTTAGGGAGATGTTGCAGGTTAAAATTCTTCTGCCACCACTAACTGAAATTACTTATAGGTAGATATCAGAAATGATCCTTGATGTTTTCAGTGCTTCAATTTGTAAGGGTTTAGAGTAGATAGTACCTCGTCACGTATATGTGGATATGTACATATATATGTGTATGTACATGTGTGTGTGTATGCAGGGGAAAAGAAGGGAAAGGAAAAAGCTTCTACACTCTTGCGTTTTCCAGCAGCCCTTTTTTAGTTGTCGGCACTAAGAAGAGGGCTGTGGACAAGCAATACGGAGCATTGCTCAAGCAAAACTTTCAGTATTGTTCTTTAAAATATCCTCTTATAGCTAGGAGAAGAAAAAAAAAGAGCCATTTTATTTTTAACATAGAATTCTTGAGACTTCTTTCTTCTTCATGTAAATACTTCAGTATTTCTGCCACTTCGCTTCCAAATAAACTATCCTTTCTAGTGTTGATACTCTGTAGTTGTATTCTCTCTATACAGAGCTGTTGGGTCGGGTTTGTTGTTTTCTATTACCAGAGGAGTGTTCCTGGCCATGTCATGTTAAAGCTGATCCTGCTGCCTCACAGGCACTTGAACTTAAAATGCAGAACCCGAACTACACTCTGGGGCTTTGCAAGGATACAAAATCCACAAGACATAAACCCCTTTGGTTAATATAAACTGGAAGATGTTTAACCCTTCTCTGCTAATTGTAATGGAAGAATCAGAGGGATGTAAAACCAAGGGGGGGTGGGGAGGGGGGGGGGTTAATGTATTTATTTATTACATTTCTGAGTGTTTTCTAATGTTTTGATTATCTAACATTTACACCCCTTTGCCCTTTTAATGTGCTTGGCTAAACGTACCACTGTTACTGCCTTCACGTTCGCATTTGTAAAAGATGAACCTGTCTGTTGGTTAAATCTTTGTTTGACTAAAAGAGGATTAATGTTTGAATTTCCTGAATTTCCCAACCCTTGTAACGATACAGTTGATGAAGTGTTTTAAATAGATTTCCACTCTGATATACATGTCTTTTTATTGAAAGTAAATATTGTAAAAATCGGAAAGGGCTGCCTGCTCCCACAGTTGTGGCATACCCACATTAGAATTTTCATAGAACTACTAAGGGCAATCAGACCCTTTTCTCTGAATATTTTAAACATTCTACATGTAAAATTTATGCCTAATTTGAATACTTATTAGCTGCCTAATCTCAGAAAAGAGTATTAGCTTTGTTTTTGCCTTGTAAAATTCATCACGGCGCGGATCCCATTTCCCATTTCTATTCTTTTGCCTTGCTGCTGTTGGTTAGAGTGTTTAAGAAGGGCTGTTTGTTCATAAACACATCTGGTGCTGCTGTTGTTTACTGGGCTCTTAACAGCTGCCCTCCTTTCTAGCAACTGTTTGGGTTTGGTTTGGTTTGTTTTTTGCATCCTGATCATTTTTGACCAGACCATCTTTAAAAAACTCATCTTTTACTATTTTAACTTTCTTCACCCAATATACACTTTATCTTACACGCTCTTCTTTGTGTTAATTCATAGTGTTCTGATTAATATCCCATGCACATAGGTGGAGTTGTAATGATCCTTTTCCTGCCATTTTTATTTTATTTTATTTTTTGGGGGGGACTGGGGGGAGGATATTGCTCGTCCTTTTCAAGGGAACAAATAACTAAATTGAATTATTTAGGCTAAAGCAGCAAGCTTAGTTTCTTTCCCTGAGTTTGCTTACACGTCCCTCTCCCTTCAGAGGTGTTTTGTTTCAAGTCACAGCTCAGCCAGGTTGTTGTGGGGACGTCGGGAGGGAGGGTGAAGGAAAGTGAGGTCCATTCTGACCCTGTGAGAGCAGGAGAGGACTTTAGTGGGCTCTGAGAAGAGACCTTGACCTTTCCATCTTACAGATACAAAATGCGCCTTGAAATCCTGGTTTGTAAGGGTGCGTTGGGTCTTTATTTACTGCAAAGATTTCAACTGATCTTGGCAGGACATCTCATTGCTATCCTGAAAGTACAGTATATTTATGCAGTGAAAATGATAAAACATTTATTACTGTAGAGAAGGTAATATGCATAATTTATGCTGTTTTTAGCACAATCATTAGTGATATTCTTGATAGATTTTATTTCCAGCTTTCATATCTAATACATGCCTGGAAAATTAATTTTATATCTTTCATTTATTTGCCTATGTTAAAATTGAGTTTTAAGTCATCTTCAAGTGAACAGTTTGATTGCTGCTCATGCATAAGCTTAATTACTTCCCAGGAAGGACAGTATTAAATGTTTTAAATGTCAGAAAAATAAATGAATATCAGCCGTTTGATTAAAAAAATAGGCAATATCTGACGTGTTTGCAGCAGGAGCTTTTTCTTAAAATGCCTCCAAGGCAAAATTTTATTTAGTCACAAAAAAAGGAGAAGCCCATTATACTATTTATCATTGGTTGATACCATATGATTTGTAACACCCTTACAAAATTTTAATTTTGTATGATTAGCTGTGCATCATTAAACAACAGCCCTGCATAAGATACGCCGTAAAATTCTGACAGAATCAAGATAGTGAATATTTTAAATAAGGCTGTATAGTCATCCATGGTTGTCAAAGCTAGATAACAGGAAATATTAGAGCCCTCTGTGAAATCCTGCCTTCATTTAAACTGCTTTTTTTTTATAGGTAAGACTTTCGAATGTAGTCGTTCAGAAATGCTGTTGACCACGCTGCACGCGTGGGGTGGTATTTGGGCTCTTCGATGTAAGCACACAAAGATTGCTTATGGAAACCATAATTCCAGTCATTAGTATTAGAAAGCAGAGTTTGCATCCCATTTCTGGGTAAACGGCTCCGTGAGGCTTTCTTCCACCACCCCCCCCCCCACTACCCCCCCAAAGATGCTGTCTGTGTAATTGGCAGAGAGGGACATCTCGAGAATGGAAGTGTGAAGGTGTAACGCCTGCGTTAATTGATACTTCTTAATCACTTTTAGGTATTAAGTCATGATGCAGGAATCTGCGACAGAGACAATAAGCAACAGTTCAATGAATCAAAATGGAATGAGCACTCTAAGCAGCCAATTAGATGCTGGCAGCAGAGATGGAAGATCAAGTGGTGACACGAGCACTGAAGTAAGCACAGTAGAACTGCTGCATCTGCAACAACAGCAGGTAAGTTTTGTTTGGCTTCCTGTTTGTTTTTCAACGAATCAAGGGCTCTTTTGATGGAGGGGGGGGGGCACCCTTCTGCAGCCCCTGGGTGCTTGCTGAGTGGGAAGTGTGGCGCGAGCCAAGAGCGTGGGGCGTTAGTTGTTGTTGGTTTTGGGGGGCACGTTGCTGCTGAAACGCAAGGAGCCTGTTTGCGCGGCGGGCGGCAACGTCTCGCTGACACGGCCGCGCACCACCGTGCTTGCCTGGGAGATGAAAAGCCTGCAGGGTATTTCTAAAAGTTGTTTCAAAGCCCTTGCAGTGCCTGTTTTCCCAATCTGTTAGTTTACTGTGCGATTTTTTCGGTGGCGCAGGAGGTGGTGCAGAGCTTTCCACCAGAGGGCCACATTACTTGAGACTTGGCGTCACTTGCGAGGAATCGTTCCAAAGTCGGAGCGCTGGGGTGAAGGGACCAGAGTGACTTTTCCCAAGACAAGATGCTTTGCTGTTGTAGGTGGAAATAAAAAGAATAATGCTGGTTAGTTCAGAAGCAGAGGAGTAAAAAAACAAACCAAGCCAAACAAGCTGTGTGCCTGGCAGCGTGTGCACGCGTGTGAGTGTGATTTGGCTGTGTGGTTTGGAAAATATGGGAGAAGAGAGAGGCAGCTTTTATTTAGGTGTGTTTCCATTCTCACTTTTAAAACATTTTTTTTTTTTTTTTAAGTTTATCTGTTTCTTTTCACCATGAGTTACTGGAGAACTTTGTGTTGATGTTTCCAGCTTTATGCTTGAAACTGTAAAAGGAAGCTGTTGCCTGGCTGCTGACGCTACCTAATTATGAGATGCAAATCGGTTGATTTTTGTCACTGTGAGATTTCTTTTTCTTTTAAAACCTGTGTAAACGTAATTCTTTCTGCTTTCTCTACCTAAAGAGCCTGCCTTCCCGGCAGGGGATGCAGATTGTACTAATGCAGTGAAGCCCAAACAGTTTGTTTGGTAAACAATTGGGGTCTGATTCTGCAGAGTGCCAGTACCTGCTCTGAACTCCTGAAAGTCTTCGCTGTCTGGTCCTCTCATCTGCTGAGGCCACTCAGCACCTTTAAAGGAGTTCAAACCCTTCCTTTGTAAATACTGAAGGTTTTCATTATGGTGTCAGGTAGTGCATTAATGGGAGGAAAGTTGTGTTCCCTAAGAAAAAAATACGATCAAAATCCTGTTTTATAGAAACATGTTTTAACATGAGAGATAAATTGTATGTGTATGGGCCTCTGAAATAACAGGTCACATAGCTCTTAAAATTGAATCATTTGTAGTGCTGAATTAAGCAGTGTACACTAGCTACATTTATAGTTAAATATTTTAAATGGTGACAGAGAATGTGGAAGAATTAAATAGTTGGAAATTGAAATATGAGAAGTTCTTAAGGCTTAAATCTGTGCCTTGCTTCAAATTCAAGTGTATTCTGTTTGAACAATCGAGCACTTGCAGTGTTACAGGCTGAGGAAATACAGGTTTCAGTGTTTTCATTAAGTTTGCAGCAGGGTCACACCTATATAAATACATCCACAGGCTGTTATCTATAGAAGTACACTGTGTGTATGTATACTATCTTCATATAAAATTACATATGCACACATATATGTAAATTTAGCATTGAAAAGCATGCCATCACCTTTATTCAGGTGTTCAGCTCATAACAGCAATTTGAAATCTGTATTGAGAGAGAGTGTATGTAATTGGTGAAAAGGTTTAGAAAGCTAAACTTGAGTGAAACACTCTAAAACACAAAAATACCAACAGAATAACCTGCCACTTACATGTTTCTCCAAGCAGCAGTCCCAGGCATTTGGAGCCAATTTGCCCATACTGTCAGAGATTCCAGCAGATAGCATTTGCAGAGACCACGGAGAATAACAGCTGAAGATGAAAATATCCAGTTGAGTACTAATAACAAACAGGTTCTGAAGGGACAGGCTTAGAAGTGACAATCTTTTCTTCAAAACTGTGATTAGATCTTAAATAAGCAGACAGGCAAAGTAAAACCATGGGTACAGTTAATAGGGCTCAAGAGGCATTTTATGGTAGGGTCTGCACCATAGGATTTAAATACAACTTGAGTTAGGCATATAAATCCTTCTATAAAATATGTTGATGTGAAACATAAACACTAGTAAACATGCAGTAGGATGTCCTTTAGATAATGGGCGTAGCTGGATGCTGCTTTTGCTTTTCTTCCTCTTTTTTTCTCCCCCTTTTTTTTTTCCCCCTCTGTTTTTGACCAGATGCTTTTTGAAACATGGTTTAAGAGGAAAGTGATGGCTGGTGTTGTTATTGTCATTGTAGTAACTCTCTAAAATGTTATTTTTAATCTATCACTTGTCTAACAAACTTTGACAAGTAGAAAAGACAGAGCAAACCCCATTGTACCTGCAGTTATTATTCTTAAGATTTGTTATTGTTTAAACATGTACAAGATAGAAAATAGGTGCAAGATATAATGTACTGATGTCATGGTTTAACATTCTGGTTTGGGCTTCAAAGAGTCATTTTATTTGGGGCCTTCAAAGAAACAAATCAAATTGGTTACAGCCTTTACTAAAGGAAGCAAGTAAATGACTATTGTCTTTAATACATTTGTTTCCTTCAGCTGGGTGATGCTAATGCTTCAGAATAGCTCTGTCAGCTGACTAAAATCACAAAATAAGTTTTCACTGTGGCATGAATATGTACTAGGGAAAGTGAAACATGAGAAATTTTAGACTCTGCAAAGAGCAGCTGGGCTAGGTTAAAAAATGTTAAGTTCTAGATGACTT
The DNA here is from genome assembly GCA_013399015.1 of Galbula dea. NCBI lineage: Eukaryota > Metazoa > Chordata > Aves > Piciformes > Galbulidae > Galbula > Galbula dea. The sequence goes on along the minus strand of VWZX01009228.1, from coordinate 474,278 downwards.
GCATCTTGTTCAAGCATTACCATCACAAATTGCTGGATTGCTAGAAAGGAAAGAAGCTAAAAAAAAATAAACTTAATTGTAAGCAATGCTATGGGGTCTGGACAGTTGTGTTATTGGCTTGCTGAACTATGTT